>RJWM01003070.1:0-118197 GCA_004363535.1 Dasyprocta punctata | reverse complement strand
GGAGATTACTCTTGGTTCTTTTTATTATTGTTGTTGCTTCTTTTTTCTTTCTCTTTTCTTTTTTTTTTCCTTGTCCTTTTTTTTAAATTAAGGACAAAGCATTAATTCTTTTAGATGTCATTACAATCAGTAAGTTTTGTTGTTTGACAGGTAATGTTGGGGGCTCAGAAAACAAACCCCAAAATGAAAGCCTCAGAAGCAAAGATTTTTCTCCAACTTTCTCCTACTTTTCTGTTTCTCGCTTCTTATTCTTCCTCAAGACAGGCCAGGAAGACTAGAATTCTTCTTCCCCAAGAAACCATTATTCCATTCCACCAAAGCTAACCATGAAATCTAAGATGATCAGCCTAACTTCTGCCTGCCTTGCTCTGGAAGAGGGTAAGAAGTGACCATGGGACATTCTCTGGCCGACTTTGATTGTAGGTCACAAGACCTCCATTTCAGAAAGGGTCTTGCCCCTGCCAGGCACCCGAAAGGAATGAAAACTCATAGAGAGGCCCACAGGATATGAGCAGACAGGACTTGCTGAGCCTCTCCACTTCGTCTTACTGTTCGGTCATTTCCTTTTTGTCCAATCCCATTTCTACATAGCTGTCTGTCTTACTGAAACCTAAGCATAAAAATAGGTAGTTCACCCTAGGTCTTTGGTTTTCTTTGTGAAGACTCCCATGTCATGTAAGACTATGGTCACACAAATTTTCTATGCTTTACTCTTCTCAGCCCGTCTTTTGGTGGAGAGGACACGCCCCGGCACGATGGGTGGGTAAGGGATCATCCTTTTTTCCACTCCTACAATAACACATTTTATTCTATCCAATTGCATTTCTAATTGACACTTCAAATTTAAGACAATAATTGAATTTCAAGTTTTCTATTCCTGCCTTCTCACATATTCTCTCTATGCTATATGCATTACAGAAAATGGACATACTACTCTTTCAAAACAGGCAAAAATTTGGGGTATCCTTAAGGCCTCTTTTTCATACCCCATACCCAATCTGTCAGTATATCTTTTTATTTCTGCCTTTAAAATAATATATTTACCAGAATCTCAATACTTCCCACTAGCCAATGCCAATTTTACCCTAGGGGAAACTGCCTTGGGTCTCCTTTTTTTTTTTTTTTTTTTGCATCAGGGATCAAACTCACAGCCTCATGCCTGCCATACAAGCGCTTAAGCCACTGAGCCAAACACCCGGCCCTAGTTTTTTGAGGCAGGGTCACACTATGTAGCTCAGGTTGGCCTTGTGCTCGCGTTGTAGCCCAAGCCAGCCTTGAACTCACAACGCTCTGCCTACCTCAGCCTCCCGAGTGCTGGGTTTAAAGGCGTGTGCCACCACGCCCAGCTCTTGGGTCTCCTTTCGATTATCATAGTAATGTTCTAACTGCCCCCTTCTGCCTACTCAGCAGCACTGACACAGCTCAGACCACACCATCCCTCTGCCCCGAACTGTCTCATACAAGAGTGGCCACATATCACAGTGGTGTCCAAAGCTAGGCACTCAGTAATTCCACGCACATTGGATTTCTTGCTGTTCTTCAAAAACATCAAGGAGTCTCCAACCTGAGGGCCCCACCGGAATGTTCTTCCTCTCAGAGACGCACAGCTTACGCTCATGCCTCCTTCAGGCCTGTGCTCTGCTCCCTCTTCTCCAGGAGAGCAGCCTTTTAAAAACGTACCATTGCCCTACCCAATACTTTTTCTGCTTTACTGTTCTGCATAACCCTTATCACCATTGGATATATGATCTCTTCTACTTTCCTCAAATAGAGTATAAACTCCACAACAGTAAGGATTTCATTTCATTTATAGTCATCTCTTGTGATAGTTGCTTTTAATTGTGTCAGCTTGATTGGCATAAGAAATGCCCAAGGCATTAGTAAAGCACATTTTGGGATGTGTCCATGTGGGTCATGGAGGCACAACCTTGGGTATTTTATAAGGTCCTTCACCCCTTCCTCTGGAGTGTGGGTCCCTGCTATGCTTCCAGCCCCCATGAACCAAACTGTTCTGCTCCACCACATCCTCCTGCCATGACATTCTTTGGTGCCAGCCGACCATGCAATGGATCCCCTGAAACCATGAGCTAAGTTCAACCTCTCCTGCTTTAACTTATGGGGGTTGAGTATTGTGCCCTGGCAATAGGAAAGCTAACTATTCCCCCCCGCCCCCAGTTCCTAAAGCAGCCTGAAACAAAATAGATGTTCCATGAAGTAATGAAATTTTCAGAGGAAGAAAACAAGCCATAGGAAGTTTAGTCTTAGCCCAAGTTCCCAGGACTGGTAAGGTCACAAGTCAAGAGGGGCAGACAGGTCTGCTAACTCTCTTGGGTCTCTGTTCACCGCACTCTCAGGCTGGTTCAGAGAATGAGAGGGGGTATCTGAGATCGTCCAAAAGAGCTGGCAGGCTGTGTGGTGTGCCATGGGGAAACACCAAGGATCAAATGTAAATGCTGCTGGAAGTACTGAGCTGAAACAGAAACAACACTTCTGGCAGGATTGTTGACAGCTCCTAAGATTGAGAAAAGTAATTTGAAGGCATCTGCTGAAGCTTTCCAGTTTTAAGTCTGGCTTTAACTACTTTCCTTTCAGCCATAGCTTTCTGGGATAATGAATGTACCATATGTCTGGATCGCTAGGTTCCCAAACAAATTAGGAAACTAGAAATGCTAGATGATTAAAATGGATTTGTGCTTGTTTCCATGGGAAATCAACTGCCACAAACCCTTAGGAAATGTAGGAAAGTGTGCTTGGCTGGACATGTTCCCTGGTGAATGGCTGCACTCTCTCTGTAATCAAGTTCCCAGTGCACAGACTGTCTATAATTTTGGCCCAGGTGAGATGTTATCCTGGGCTGCCTGCCCTGCTGATGGGCAGGTGAGATTGCAGAGGTCAGCGAGCTTGCCTTACTCCTTTGAGCTCCCCCTCCTAGGGATTTGGCTCTATACTGTAGGCCCCTGATCTCAGGTTCCCTGCTGTGCATGCTAGGAAGAGCCCCAAATAAGACAGTAACACAGGACCCCCAGCTTCATCATCCCAGTGTGATTTCAGCACGTTTTGAGCCCTGGTGTAGGTCTTCCAGAGTACACAGGAGAACCACCATGTTGTAACTTATATCTACATGCCCCACTCCCCAAAATCTCATGCACTCACTGGTGGGGTTTTTCAGAGGTGGCTGCATCTAAGGTGTGAAAATATGAATTAAGGGTGTGTGATAACTAAATTAGTCCACTGATTAATTTAGCATACTCTGTGGGTGAGTAATGGGAAAGCCCACCCTGAGTGTGGGTGGCACCAATGGGTTTGTAGCTTAGCTGGAATAAAAGGGAAAGGAAGGCTTGGGGCCGCCTGCTTCCATTTTGCCATACTATGGACTGTTTCTCCTCTGCCAAGCCCCTCTACTCTGTCACCCTGCTTTGGAGCCAACCAACTATGGACTAAAACCTCTATAAACTGTGAGCAAAAATAAACTTTTCCTCTTTAACTTGTGGATATCAGTTATTTTGTCTCAGCAGTGAGAAAGTAAGACAACCATCAAGGATTCTTGCTAGGAGAGTTACTGGGGCTGTCTACCACCAGACAAAGGGCAGGGTTGGGGACAGCATTCTGTAGACATGCGTGCCTGGGTGATTCTCTCAGTACGTCTCTTATTCTTGCCAGATCCCAGAATTAGCATCAATTTGCCTAAAAAAGGAAAATGTTCAACAGGAAGTAAGATCTTAGTGTTGCCTCACAGGTGAAAATCTTTGACTTATCTGGGGCAAGTTGGTTTAGGAGTTGACTCTAGGCTAATTTGAGGGTTCATAACCCCATCACCACCTGACAAATTGAGTAGGGGAGAAAAGAACACTATTAGTCACTTTCCCGTCACTGGGAGCAGATAACTAATGCTGGCAACTTAAAGGAGCAGTTTTGGTACATGTTTCAATGGGTTCATAGCCATGCGTGGTCAGGGGCAGGGGGCTCCAAGACAGAAACAGCCTTAGCAGAAAGGCATGACAGAGGAAATTTGCTCAAACCATTATAGTCAGGAAGCAGAGAAAGGAGGAGCTGGGGGCAAGAAAACACAGTTCCAGTTCACATCTCCGGTGACTCACCTCTTCCCACCACCTCCCACTTCCTAACACCTCCTGCAGCTATGAATTCAGCAATGTATGAATCCACTGACGGTATAGCACCCCCATGATCCAACCACCTTCCTAAAGCCCCACTTCTGAACACATGGGACTTTTACAGGACAGATAAATCTAACCAATAATGATTTTTTTTTTTTTACTTTCTCACACCAGAGTGTGACAGACATGCCATAGAGGGGCCCAAAACTGAAAACCAGGCAGTACAGGAGAGTACAGAGTTCAAATTTGGATTCACACCACTGTGAATGCTTCTTCTCTGGTTCAGAGACCTCCAGAAACTCTGAGTTGCAGTCTGAGTGTGTACAAAGTGGGACAGTCATACCTGCTCCTCTGGGAGGTTATGAGAACCAAATGAGTGAACATAGATAAATAGAAGAACTCATCTCAAGCCTGCCAGGCAGTGGGTGCTCAATGCCTTGTGGCTTCTCTCTTTCTCTCTGTTTTACGTTATATTGACAAACTGTAAACTGCTTAGTGAACAAGAAATAGACAGCACCCTTCTTCCTGCGTAGAGTTGATTGCCAGTACCGGCAACATGATCCTTCTCAGAATTGCTACCTAGGACAGGCAGACAGAGCAGAGGAGTGCAGATTTTCATGCACAACATACCAGTTTCCTTGCAACTCAGTAGCTAGCCTGAGCTGTCTTGCCTAGGCAGAAAGTTTTTCAGAGAAACTAAGTGGCAAAGGACACGCCTATTGTCTTTTTTCCAAAGAAAATCACTCATAGGACCCCAAGGAATTACAGAGGTGGGTCACGATGCATCTGAGATGCCATGCCCTAGGCCTGTCAAAATATTTTGACTTGTCTTGTTTTCAGATGACTCATGGGCATAATTCCTTACCATGAGGTCATCCTAACACATCTGTATGAATCAGATTAGAGGAAGCAGCATTATCACTTTGTGGTCCTGGGAAGGCCTTTAGTCCCTCAGTCCTCCCATTACAGTCATGCTCAGGAAACTTGATCTACTTCTATCGATTCCAGTAACAGCTACTTAATGTTGTGTCTGTCTTGTTTTTACCACCACATCAATTCTGACACTAGAGCTGGCACACATCCCTCAGGTTAAAAGCAGAGACTCCATGAGACTCCCCTCACCTCAGACACCAGCCAAGCAAGTCTCAGGAGTCCCCAGGCCAGCTCGCCACTGTGGGGTTAGCATGACCCCCTCAGGCTCAACAGTTCACTGAAATGAGTCACAGAATTCACAAAAGCACCGTACTTACAACCACGTTTTTATTAGGAAAGAACACATTTCAAGAAGAGCCAAACAAAGAAATGTGTCGTGTAAGGTCAGGGCCAAGGCTCAACACTTCCCTGGTGGTGAGAAAGCACACATGTTCAGGACACAGCACCCGGCCTGAGCAGTCAGTGCTAGGCTGAGTATTTAGTGTCAGGACCGAGTTGGGATGGAAACAACACAGACAATATTAAGTAGCCATCACTGGAAACTATGGAGCAAGTCACCAAACCATGATTTTACAAAGCATAGCTACTATGAAAAAATGGGTTTATTGAAGGTCATCCTAGGACCACAGAATTTGTGTTCACCAATCAGAGATTTCCAAAAACCACAATCTCCAGAGTTTTAATTGGGATTTCATTATGTTTACATAACTGATGAAATCATTAGCCACGTAACTGAATGAGGTCTTTGGTCCTCTTTCTTCCCAGTTAGTTGAGTTGTAATTCAAGCCAGTTGGTGCAAAATTTTAACTCTCTAATCATGTATTGTTCTTTCTGTTGATCAGTCAGCAACCTTAAACTATCTAGGAGTCCACCATCAGTTTCCTATTAAGCACTCCTATTGAGAATTTTGTAGGGATTCCAGGAAATTTATACCAGGAACTAGGGGGGAAAAATCAAATATGTTCTTTATTATATCACAGTCTCCTATTAAGTTTATAAGCCATTAGGGATTTAAGTTTAAGCTTTTTCCTTTGGGAAGTAGGGGGTCATTTTCAGCAAGTGGAAATTGCTTATTGAGCAGCTACTATAGGCCAGTCATTCATAATATATATGCTGAAAGAGGTACTTTGGAAACTAAATCAGGCAATTGCATAGAGGGTGAACTGCAGGAAGCTGAGTCATGGGGATCCTGGAAGGAACCAGTGGCCACTGTCCAGGCACAAGATGATGACAGTGAGACTCATGGAGGGAAGGCTGGAACTTAATTAAAGTCCCACTCCATTAGAAAATATTGCAATGTGGGAAGAGGACTTAAGCCTGTTTGAAGAGTTAAAACTACTCCCTAATGATATCCAACAACAGTGACATGTGATTTATAGAACTTTTTATTTTAAACATTAAAAACTCAAGTAACCCAAAAGATCTTAGCAGCTACCTTTTAAACAAACCTGAGGGTCCTTGTCTTAATCTTTAGTGACCTACCCCATTGGTTCTTCAGAATAAAAGCATTCACTCGCCTTGTCTTCAGATGGCTCTTTCTGTTTTTAAATGCATACTGTCCATTTCTGCCTTTCCAACAGTCTTTTGAGGTTTGTTCATTTTAGAGTACAAGACCCTTCCTCTCCTGTAGATCACAGAGTTATGAAAGGGCAGTGGGGACCTCAGGATATACTCCTGTATAAATCATGTGTAAAAGAGAACACATGAAATGGATGTCTTAAAGTTTGCTATTTCTCCCTGCATGCAGGTTTCAGTAGGTAATAAGTCATATTTCAAAATTCTCAATGTGTAGTCTTAATTTCCACAGTAGTAACTAACAAAATGACAGATAATTTAGATAAGAATTACTTGGGATTGGGGATATAGCTCAATGGTAGAGCATTTGCCTAGTATGAACAAGGGCTTGGGTTTGAGCCCAGCACAAAACAGAACAAAACAAACTTTCATGGGTTTAAGTGTTTTCTTGAAAGAGAAATGGTTATTTTAATGTATCATGGGTAATATGTTAAATTGAAATAGAAACAAAATATTAAAAATAATGTAATTAAGCAATAAATATGCATTGTCTTCTTTAAATTTTTTATCATATATCAAGGTATAAGATATTGTTTTTAAGAAAATTGGTAGCTGGTAACTCTTCATGTTAGTCAATATACTTAAAACTTGCAGAAAATTCTCCTTTGATGTTGCATTAAAAATCATTAAATAAAATATTAACATTTTTGAACCTCTACTATGTGGAAAATGGGGAAATGTAGTGTTTAAGAAGAGAAAATGAACTAGCTATGGAATGTTAATAAAATTAATAATTGCATGCTTATAATGTATCAGGCTTTATTCTAAGACTACTGCTTTAAATCATCTGCTCCTTACAACTACACTATAAGGTAGGCACTATAATTATTCTTATTTACCTATGAGGACATTGAGGTTCAGAGAGGTTAAGCAACGTGTCCAAGTTCTTAGAGCTGTGGAAAATGAGAGATGTTTAGTTACTTTGTGTGTCAAACTGCTATAACAAAATACCTTAGACTGGATAATTTATAAACAACAGAAATTTATTGTTCACAGTTTTGGAAGGTAGAAAGTCCAAGGTCTCTTATGCTTCAGAGATGATGCCTTCTTATTGTGTTCTCTGGTAGCAAAAAGAAAAGAAAACTCTCTCAGGCTTTTTTTTTTTCATAAAGGCACTGATCCAGTTCCTAAGAGTGAAGCCCTTGTGACCTGCTGATCCCCTGCAGCCCCACACCATAGTGGGCAGGGTGGGGGGTGGGTTTCAACATATGCACTTGAGGGGAGGGAGCACAAACCATCAAGCCGCAGGAAAGAGTTTACAGAAAAGGTTAAGAAAAAAGTTTTATGGACATAGAATTTGAAGTGGATATTTACAGAGTGACAGAATTTGAAGACAGTGGAGAGATGAGGATAAAATGAAAATAAGAGAGAACAGGAGGTGGTGTAAAGATGTACAAAATCAAGGCAGTGGAACAGAATGACAAGTCCACTGAAACCATGTGATTACGGCATCCCTCAAAGTAAAGAACTATCGTGTATAGATATGGGCGGTAATTCTGCCAAGCACTGGGTCTATAGAAATTCAGTTATGATACATGAACTATGAAAACATACCAGTGCAGGTTAAAATCAAGATGAATTCAAATGCTTTCAGTTAGGAAATTTCGATAATTCCTTTTAACTACCTGAGGTCTCACAAGATCAGGAGCAGTGTCCATAAATGCTCCTCCTAAGTTCCTAGATTCACTCTGGATTAGAGAAATAATAGGCAGAAAGTTTTCTTCTTCAAGGCCTTTGGAAGAGGGAAAAAGTATCCACCAATCTCCATGAAGGTTCCAGCAAGGATCTTGATGACTCCCACATTCAACTGTGAAAATGGTCACAGAAGGTTGCTCAAAAGTTCACCTTGCTTTTGCATCTGAAATTTGCATCATGTGATTTGTATCATGCTAAACATTGATCTAATATTTCTGCATGAAGCTTTTCCATCGCTAGTTTCTAAATCATATGCAACTTTATCTTATTTCATTGGGGATTGAACCCAAGGCCCTGTGTATGCTAGGTAAGTACTCCATCACTGAACTGTACCCTCAGCCCCCTAGAGATTATTCTGGAGTCTCACAGGCTGAAATCTATAAATGCTTTATAGGAAATGATTTTTTCATCATGCTAAGAAATCACTTCTCACCTTCAGCCTCACCTCAGTCCAGGAGTTTGGACAGTCTGAACTGCCAGTCTGATTTGAGGAGAAGCACTGTGGTGTGACTAGTGAGTCAAAACATGCCCATCTGGGAACTGGAAATTTGGCCAGTTTGGGAGTCAGCAATAGCACCACTCTTGATCATGAAAAATAGAAACTTCCCCGGGGAAAAACAGACTTAAAGATACTCAGTCCTTAAACAGACTTAAAGATACTCAGTATCTCTTGTGTATTTATCCTCAGTTATAAGAACATTTTTGTATCTTATATTAGGTGTTTGCAATTCATCAAAATTTCATGTGGAATATTTCAAGGCGGCTATACAACATCTAATCAGTCAGCAGGGGTGGTGATGGACACTAATGCACCCTCAATGGTCCTGAAATGCATTCATTATGGAGAAATGATGAACAAAACATTACATGACAAGATAATAACCCAGCTATTAAAACTCTAGAAGATCAAGGTAATTTGTTTATCTGCCTTTATCATTCCTTTTAAAATCAAATACTCTAGAAGTTAAAACAATCCTGATGTTATAAGGCAGAAAGGGAGTGATAAGAGTGTGGACTTCAGAGCCAGGCTGTCTGGACTCTGCCACTCACTAACAGTGTGACCTTAGACAAATGACATTACCTATGTGCCTCAGGCCCCCTGTCTATGAAATGGAGACAGTAACAGCGACCTGCCATAATTTTGTTACAAGAATGAAAAGAATAATGCATATAAATGTGTAAAGCCAGCCTGGCAAAGAGTAAGTCCTCAATAAATTTTGACTATTTCCTTCATGCCACCCAAATTATTGCAGTGAATTGTTAGTCCAACTCTCACAAGCTTCCAGCTGGGCTGCTCCCAAAACCACTGTTACATTCTGAAGTCCCCAATAGTTTTCCAGTTATAAAGTGTTTCTTCAATGACATTTATCAGAAGCAGTGTGATAGAAAGCACAGTTCTGAGTTCCGGTGTAGCCAGTGAAGTCAATTGTTAATATGAAGTGGTATCAGAGAGATGTAAATTGGCTATGGTCTGGAGTATTTCACAAGCTGAACACTGGGACATTTAAAAGATCAAGATATTTTCAGTCTCCTGAAAGAGAACCACAAGCTGTGCTCATGCTGTAGTAAAATGCTCTTCCCTTTTGTTGCATGAAGCAGTTTGTCCTACTGAACTATTTTTTTCTTTTTGTATTTCCTTTGGAGACATCACAACTTAGAAATACACACACACACCTGCATTCCTTAATATGATACTTCTTTTTCATTGAAGATCAATTTTTAAAACATTTTAAAAACAAGAATATAAATTATTTTCTAGTCATTTTAATATAATATAATTATGGTAGACATAAATTCATGGTACCTTTTCTTTGAAATCCTATAGCTAGAGTACATCACTTACTTCTAACAGTCATCTATTAATTCTTCCTCACAAATAAGGATGGAGAGTTATAAATGCTACAACAAACCTAGAAAAACACTCAGAGAAAATATTCAAAGAGTGAAAATATTATGAGAGGGGAAAAAAGACCAGGATATCCAGTTACTCTACCAATATCCAACAGAAGGGAAGGAAAAGCAGGTTATCATCAAGAAATATAAAGGGTCTGTGATTTTATTCTTCTTGAAAACAACACAATTAGTCTGTTGCCCTTTCTTGGATGCTGACAGAAGATACAAGACTCCTGGATCTGAGACAAAAGAAAAATTACTGCTCCCAGCAATAGCAGTATCCAGAGAATCAGAATTTCCTTATCAGTTTCTGAGACCACCAATCCCTATAGAGATGCAAAGAAGGTCAGACAGCACCTGTATGTACAATGGGTTGTTACAAAAGAAGAACCCAAACTCAGGAAACCTGAACCTTTCATAATTAGTAAGCATTCCTGTTCTTCACTTGGGAGAGAAACATCTTTATTACGTGGGATAGTAAATATCCCTCACTTTTGCTCCAGAGGAAGATCTAACTTTAAATTTTGAGGCTGTTCACTATACAAACACCCTTGAACATTTAGTCTGGAAGACAGGGTAGACAGTGCCTATCTCATGTAATGTTCAAAAACATTAAAACTCCATGGGTAATTATTTTCCAAAAGTTATCAATAAGCAATTTTATATTGTCCATTTAAGTATTCAGAATGTGTGTGTTTTGTGTGTCCTGTGCTGGTTTCAAATATGCATTATTAAAGGCATATTGTAGAACTCAGAAGCCAAGAAAAATGTAAAATTAATGCAACTATTCCTCAGTGTAGAATAATAAGGCTACATTCTTCCCAATAAGATCAAATGCTCTTTGTCCTATTGAAGATGACAGGCAACCCTTCATTGTAGTCAATGTTTATAAGGAAAAACAGAAAACATCCAGCAAGACAGCTTATCCCAGCAGACATTCATTAAATTAGTTCATAGAGCTATAATTCTCCTTTCTTTCTGAAGAGAAAAATCTTATGAATGTTCTGCAGTCTTTAGCTATAAAATAACAATAAAAATATTCTATTTGGAGGAATTTTATTCTTTTTGGAACATCAACAGGTAAGAAAAAGGAAATAGCTTTATGGTCAAATGAAGTTAGGCAAATCCTAGGTTTAGCAAAGCTGAACAGGCATTATGAGGTCTGATCAAAATATGTGGTGACTATTTAAATTCAAAAACATATTATAACAAAAGGCTTATTTCCCTGAACCCCCTTTAAAATACTCCCCCTCACTTCAAAAACACTTACTGCATCATTCTTATCACTTTTTGAAGTAGTTCTAGAAGGTCCCTTTCATGTCCTTACAAGGTGTGATTAAAAAAATATGATGAATGCTGCCTGCTGAGTGCCATCCAAAAGCAGGCTTGTAAAACATTACAGTGTGTCCTCATCTATCTTATTTACCACATTTGGTACTGTGAAACTTCTGGCTCCTCCCAAAGTCAAAATGACCATGAGAGGTAGATGTTTTGAACCAATTCAAAACACGGAGGCAGCCATGATGGCACAGCTAGAGACACAAAAGAGGACCTCCAGAACTGCTTCAGAAAGTGGTAGGAGTGATGGGATCAGTGTTCAAAGTGAAAAGGAGTATTCCAAGCAATGTGTCTTTTACTGTACAATATGTCAATTTAAACATTTGCCATATTTTTATGTCATACCTTGTATTTAAACCGGGATTTCTTGAGCTCTATGAATATAACTATACATTATGAATCTTCAAGACAGACACTGTATTTTCCAAGGCAATTTAACCTATCTCCAATTTTTTCAGGGCATCTCTAAGAGTTCTCCAGTCAGTTGTTCACAAATGCCTCACTAGAGGAATGGCTGTCTCTCACTAGCAATAGGTAGTAAAGGACAAAGCACTTTGGGAAGATATTGGCTAACTGATTTGCCCTGCTCCAGATGAGATTTCCCACAGCTGACCTTGGCTTTCTGCTACATTCATTACTCACTGAAAGCTGGGGGGAATAAATATGTATCATTTTAAAATCTGCATAGAGTTTTATTTTTTGTTTATTATTATTATTATTGTTATTTTTTGAGACAGGGTTTTGCTATACAGTTCAGACTAGACTTGTACTTGCTTTATAACCCAGGCTGGTCTTTAACTCTCAGTGATCCTCTAGCCACAACCCCCTGAGTGCTGGGATTACAGGCATGTGCCACCATGTCTGGTGAGAGACATTTCTTAAGAGCTGTTTTAAATGTGTTTTAAATAAACAAGGAAATTGTGAACAATTTAAGAGTACTTCGTTATCTTTAGAATACTTTACTTCATGGATACAGCCAGTCCTTTGTAGATTTAATGAATGAGTTAATATAGGCAAAATTCTTAAATTAGTGATGGTAGGTACTTAATAAATAATAGCAAACACCCTTAGCCAACCTTATCAAAAAAAGGAAAGAAAGGACTCAAATTCATGCAATGAGAAATGAAAAGAGTAAGATTACTACAGATCCTGTGAAAATTCAGAAAATAATCAATACCTACTTTGAAAATCTTTACTCTCATAGGAAGAAAACACAAAAGAAATGGGCAGATTTCTAGATATGTATAAATTACCAAAGCTGAATCAAGAAACTATAAACATTCTGAATAACCCAATATCACTTAATGAAATTGAAAATGTAATTAAAAACTTACCAAAAAAGAAAAGCCCAGGTCCTGATGAATATACTGCTGAATTCTACAAGACATTTAGAGAAGATTTAATATCAATACTCCTCAAACTCTTTAATGAAGTTGAAAAGGAAGAACTCTTCCCTAGCTCATCTCTGGAAGAAAGTATATCCCTGATACCAAAACCAGAGAAAGATCCAACCAAAAAAGAGAATCACAGGCTAATCTCCCTAAAGAACACAGATACAAAAATCCTCAATAAGATACTGTCAAACAGCATGAAGCAATTCATCAAGAAAATTATACACATTGACCAAGTAGGATTCATCCCAGAAATGCAGGGATGATTCAACATATGCAAATCAATAAATGTAACATGTCATATCGACAGAGCCAAAGGCAAAAATCACATGATCATCTCAATAGATGCAGAAAAAGCTTTTGACAAAGCCCAACACTCATTCATGATAAAAAAAAAAGTACCGAAAATCAGAATATATGGTCTTTATCTCAATCTGATGAAAGCCATCTATAATAAACCAATAGCCAACATCATACTAAATGGACAAAAACTGAAAGCTTTACCTCTAAAATCAGGAACAAGACAAGGATGTCCACTATCACCACTCCTATTCAAAGTATTTCTGGAAACACTAGCCAGAGCAATTAGACAAGAGAGAAAAACAATAAGAATAAGGAAGAAGTTAAGTTATCATTATTTGCAGATGACATGATATTCTACATAGAAGATCTCAGAAATTCCACCAAAAAATTATAGAGTTAATAACCAAATTCAGCAGCAGAACTGGATACAAAGTCAACACTCAAAAATCAGTAACATTCTTGTACACAAACAACAAACTCACTGAGAGAGAAATGAGGGAAACCACACGCTTCACAACAGCATCTCAAAAAATGAAGTACTTAGGAATCAATCTAACAAAGGAAGTAAAGGATCTATATATTGAAAATTACAAGCCGGGCATGGTGGCGCATGCCTTTAAACCCAGCACTCGGGAGGCTGAGGTAGGAGGAGCCTTGTGAGTTCGAGACCGGCTTGGGCTACAATGCGAGCGCAAGGCCGGCCTGAGCTACACAGTGCGACCCTGCCTCAAAAAAACCAGGGCCGGGAGTTTGGCTCAGCGGCTTACGCGCCTGTCAGGCAGGCGCGAGGTTGTGAGCTCAATCCCCGGTGCCACAAAAAAAAAAAAAAAAAAAAAAATTACAGTACTCTGAAAAAGAGGATCAAAGAAGATATCACAAAATGGAAAGATATCTCTTGCTCATGGATAGGAAGAGTCTACATAGTGAAAATGGCCATTCTCCCAAAATTGTTATACAGATTTAATGCAATCCTGATCAAAATACCATTAGCATACCTCACAGAATTAGAGAAAACATTCCTAAAATTCATCTGGAACCAGAAGAGATCTATATTGGCAAAGGCAATCCTGGAAAACAAAGGCAAGGCAGGGGGTATCACAATCACTGACTTGAAATTATACTACAAAGCTACTGTAATAAAAACAGCATGATACTGGCAAATAAACAGACCTGAAAATCACCTGAGGATTAGACAAGGCAAACACACTCAGTTAACTTACCTTTGACAAATGGGCCAAACATGTTCACTGAGAAGAAAGATAGCCTCTTTCTTACAAATGGTACTGGAAAAACTGACTTTTCACATGTTGATGACTAAAATTAGACACATACCTATCACCACGCACTAAACTAAAGTCAAAATGAATCAAAGATCTAAATATTAAAACAAACACTAAACCTACTAGAAGAGAAAGTAGGTGGAAATCTTAAAGACACAGATGTTGGCAGAGAGTTGATGAGCAAAACCCAGACTACATGAGAAATTCTTCAAAGAATCAACAACTGAGATCTCATCTAATTAAAAAGCTTTTGCACAGCAAAAGAAATCACCAACCAAGTGAAAAGACAATACACAGAGTGGGAAAAAAATTAAGCCAATCGACCCTCAGACAAAGAGCTTCTATCTAGAACATATAAGAATTGAAAATAATCGGATCCCCCGAATTCAAAAGCTCAGTCCAAAAATAGGCCTCTGACATGAAGACATACTTCTCAGAATAAGAAATGCAAATGCCAAATAAATATATGAAAACATGTTCAACATCATTAGCCATTCAAGAAATGCAAATTAAAACAACACTGAGATTCCATCTCACCTTAGAAAGAATGGCTATTATCAAGAAATCAATCACTAACAAATGCTGGAGGGATTGTATGGAAAAAGGAACCCTTAGTCTCTGTTGGTGGGAGTGCAGACTAGTACAACCACTGTGGAAATCATTGTGGAGATTCCTCACAAAAACTAGGATTAGAGGTCCCATACCATCCAGCTATTCTCCTTCTGGGTGTTTTCCCAGAAGAATTAAAAACATCATACCATAGCAATATATGCGCATACATGTTTATGGCAACACACTTTGTGATAGCTAAATCTTGGAAACACCAAAATGCCCATCAACTGAGGAATGGATTAAAATGATGTGGTATTTTTATACAATGGAGTACTACTCAGTCATAAAGAAGGAAAAACTTCAGACTTTTATTTTATTTTATTTTATTTTATTTTATTTTATTTTATTTGTGGCACCAGGGATTGAACTCACAACCTCGCACCTGCCAGACAGGTGCTTAAGCCACTGAGCCAAACTCCCGGTCCTCAGACTTTTATAGGTAAGTGGATGCAACTTGAGATCACACTCATAAGTGAAACAAATCAGACTTGCATGTGCAAACATTCCCTTGCATGAGAAATTGAAAGAGTAAATAAGGTCTAAAATGCACAATAGATATTGCAAAATGGGAAGAAATTGTTCAAAAGGAAAAAGGAACTAGGATGGGTGAAAGTGGAAAGGACTGTAGTGAAAAGGGAAAAATTGCAACTTAGTTATACTATTAGTGTGTCTTAGTTCATTAAAACGGAAGGCTTGTGCTAATATCAATTGTAGAAACTTTTATGCCCATATCTTCTACCCTGAGCACTTACTTTAAAGATAATAACATGTGATGTATTAACTATTGTGATTCTATTATTTTGTTATGAAATTTTGTTTTATCTTTTCACAAAAGAAAAAAAATAGCAAACAATTATTACCTAGTAATGCAGTTATAGCAGCAATATCTTTGTGCATAAAAAGTCATTCCTGATCCAACTTCAGGACCAGTGGCTGTGGCAGCCCGTGAAGAGTGTCCTGGCAGGGCAAGGGCGCCCAAGCCCGGCCTTTCGTGCTGAGCTGGCTGGGCAGCGAGGCCTCTCCAACCCGGCCAGCTGCCTGCACTGCCCTCAATGCGGGTGTGGACTCTACAAGGTAGAGCTGAGGCTGGGCTGGGCTGTGTGCGTGGTAAGAGGCCGAGGAGCCCATGCATCCATGCAGGCAGATGGGGCTCAGTGATGATGGATGCCCTGGAGGAGAACTTGGCCCTGTCCTTCTCCTCTGCCTCTCATGCAGAATTTGATGCTGTGGTTGGATACGTAGAGGACATTGTCACAGATGATGAGTTCCAGTTACTACAGAGAAATTTCATGAACAAGTACTACCAGGAATTTGAAGACACAGAGGAAAATAAAGTCACTTATGCACTCATTTTTATTGAATATATTTCTCTAGCGGAAAAGTACATCGAGGAGCAGCTGCTGGAGTGGAACCCAGGTTTTGGCATGGCGGCCTTCATCTTTGACATGCTGCTCGCATTTACAGATCTTCTGGCTTTTAAAGAAATGTTTCTGGATGATAGAGCAGAATAAGAAGACCGGAGATTGGATTTAAGCAGTGGCTTAGTGTTAACATCATTGTGCGAATCCTGTACTCCACCAGCTTCCCAGAATAATCTGCAGCACTAGGTAATGAATGGGATCATTCTGGATGTCACAAGCTAAATAGTCTCAGAGAGACTTTGGCAGATGACAACAGAAGAGCGCATCTTGGAAAGACTTAACAGTTCTGCAGCCCTTTATTCATGTTAAGTATTGATGAGTCAGAAACATGACCTGACCCTCCTAGCCCCGTTTCTCCTGAAACACCTTCTGGTAGTCAGTAACCCCAGTGCCCCTCCCCTGTGGACACATTGCTCAGGTGCCTCTGAGTCAGGCTTCCTCTCCCAGTCTCTCCACCGTGCACGCCAGTGTGGCTGTCAGCAGCGTGGAGGAGCCCCCTGTCACCAACTCTGTCCCTGCAGGCTTTGCACAAGCCTTTTTGTGTATTCATAGCTTTTTTTTTTTAAACATAGGTCAGAGTTTCAGTCTTCAGCTTCAATGGGGTTTTTGTTAGGGTCAATTAATCCAAGAATTCGCTCACCTAAGCCAGTCACCCTGCCTGAGATGTCAGAATCTCCTATGACCCCTGTCCTGGCTGGAGGAAGTGAAAGAAATATCCTTTATATGAAAGCTCCTTTGAAAATCCACTCCCTGTCTCACATCTGCAATCCTTGTAATACCATCTTCTGCTGGTCCTGATATAGTCTCCCTCTTTATAGAAGTCTCTTTTTAAGCATTATTTTCAAGAAAACATTTTTATAGATGAATACTCAGGCTAACCTAGTGGATATGATCTTGGAACTAACGTGATGACCCACTAAAAGATCAAAGTATTATGTGCAGCATGCTCTGTAGTTGTCAGTGCTGTGAAGGCAAAAATGCTTTCTACACTGGTGTGGATGCGTGTGCTGCAAATAGACTAAAGCTATCCTGCTGTCGTAGTAAACTAAAGTCATCCTGCTGTCAAAGCATTTTAAGTGTGTTTCTGCACGCTTGCTTAAATCCTTTCCATATAAGCCACTTGGTTGGGGTTCTGGTGGGGTAGGTAGAGAATGCAGCTTCTTCTTCCTGTCCAAACCTCTCCTGCCAACATGGTGATCCCCTGTCCGGCTCTACATGAGTGGGGCCGGTGGACACTCTACTGGCCACCTGTCAGCGCTGACTTAACACAGTGTTCGGTAGACCACTACTGACCTGGAAACAAGTCGCATCTCTACAAAAAACAAAAAGCAGTTCAATTCCTAATGTGTACTTTTGATTTCATTTTTTATAGTGAAAATGAGAATCTGTACTTCTTTTTACTCTGCTTGGCTCTTCTGGTTTTAAAGAATAAGATATAAGCTATGTTTTTCTGTACTCATATGTTGCTTACTTTTGCACCATGAGTAAAATTTGAGGTGTTTTGCAAGGAAAAAAAAAAGTCATTCCTGAGAATGTCAAACTAATTTTTTACTTCAAACTTACATTATATATGTGTATAGGAAAAAAAAAAAAAACTCCTGTTTTCTCTCAACTCTGCTATTCCAATCAGTACTTCTAGCCAGCTAATATATGGGGTTCCCCTCAACAACAATTTGGTTTGTTAGCAGACATTGACAGATTGATCCATAATTTATTTCAACTCTGAAGCTATCTACCAGGAGATAACATCAGGTTAACCTCCAGGTCAAGAGCTCAGTCCGAAGGAAGACTGCCCCTCACCCCACTTCTGGTGCCAAGTGGCAGATCCACACATTACCCCTCTTTCTGTCCAACTTGGCTACAAACAGAAATTCCTCACGACCCCCTACTCAAGTTCAAACAGTTGCTAGAATGGCTTACAGAAATCAGAAAAATACTTTACTTTCAGGTTGACTGGTTTATTACAAAGTATATTTTAGAGGACAAATGAGCAGCCACTCGAAGAGATAGAGAGAGCAAGACCCAGCAGGGTCTGAGCACAGGAGCTCCTGTTCTGTGGAATTTTGTCATGTACTACCCTCCTGGCATAGGAATATATGTTCTTATTCACTAACCTGGAAACTCAAACCCCACCCTTTTGGGGGCATCATGACATAGAAATGATTAAGTCCCTTTTTAGTCCCTTTTTCTTTCCTAAAGGTTGGGGGTGAGGCTGAAAATTTCAATTTCCAACAGTGGTTATCTAGGGGCCTTCCAAAAAAATCACTACTTCATTTATTTATTTATAAGACAGGGTCTTCCTTTGTGGTCCAGGCTGAACTTGTACTCACTAGGTAGCCCAGGCTGGCCTTGAACTCAAAACAATCCTCCTGCTTCAGTCTCGCAAGTGCTGGGATGATAGGCGTATGCCACCACCACTAGCCAAAAATCTCCACTTTAGCATAAACCCATATGCAGTTGGAAGGGGCTTGCTATGATTAACAAAAACTATTACTTTCACTTTTATGGTATTTCAGGAACCAAGGACAAAATCCAAATATTTGTAACAAAAGATGCTTCTGTAGCTCTAGTCACTCTAAATTTTAAGGTCTATGAGCCAGGAAAAGTGGATGAAGGTATATACAAAAAGAAATACATATTTCTATATCGTAATATAACAGAAGTCAATAAATGGGTTAATTCATTCCTAGTGTTAAGGAATCTGTTTTTCAGTTTCTCTTTTGTTCATTCTTTTATGCCCCACTCTCCAGATAACTAACCAATAAAGCAAGCTTTGTCTGAAAAGAAGAACAAGGAAAAGCATTAAAGAACAGTACCAGTTATACTACCTCCTAAAGAAAGTCATCTTTCTTTAGGTTTCTAGGAACCAGGAATGTCTGGAACACCTCATGACCTTGGACAACATCAAAACCACAACCAGAGGGCTCATTGCTACAAGAATTAATGCCCACCTGGCTAGAGCTAAAATCGGATTCCCCAGAAACCTGGTATTAGCTTTTGTACCTATAACTCTTGGCAAGTTTGAGTGAAAACCCTCCATCTTCTCCCTGCTGGCTCATTTTAAGTTCTTTCTTCTCCTGTTTCTTGGTCTATCAAGTTACTTGCCTCATTTGGCAAGGGGGTAGGGGGATGGAACCAGACTTTTCACGGTTTCCTAACAATATGTATCAGGTAAAAGTTACTCATTTGTCACTGAACCACCTGAATAATAGGTCTAAAAATGAGGCTCTCTACCTGTGTATTTCACATTGCCTAAAATCAGAAGCACAGAAATGTTACTATCTTTTATTAAGAAGTTTGCTTTCAGTCATAAAGTGATTTTCAATTAAAGAGTAAGCTGTAACCACCTCATGAAGACACATTTGGGATCTGAGTAGACCATTTGGGAAAAGTACAAATGAATTCAATTTCAAAAACTCTTGTGAAAGTATATCATTAATCTTACATAATATACTTGATGGGTTAATTTAAAAATAATTTTTTTTCTCATAGGTTGAGTAGTGGTTAAACATGAGAACTAGGAAAATTAGACTTGCCTAGAACCAAATCCGAAGTCTCACTCATGGCTGTGTGACAGGGGGCTGGCCAGCTGAGGATAATAGGCCTCTGTCTTCTCTTTCGTCAGCGGAGAAAATAATACTGCCTATTTAATAAATAACTATAGTGATTAAATGAGACAAATGCAGATTAAGCCAGTATTTAGCACACAGTATGTACCCCAAAAGTCCTAATTCATTATTATTATCAAGAAATTTTTCACAACTTAGTGGTACCAAGCAATTGTGTGTTGGGGACAGGAAGTAAAGTACATCGGGCTGAGCTTAAAAGAATTTGGTTCAATTGTCTAAATAATCTTACTTTTAGATCTTGGGCATCACCATGTCCCCTGGTAGAAATTCACCTGCCGTTTTAGGGTGAAGATCACATCTGATCACATTACCTCCCAGGAAACTTCCTGCACAAAGGTTTATTCTCACTCTCTTAGCATTTTTAATGGTGCTGAGTTAAGGATTTCAAAACTGTTGCTAAATGTAGATTTCATCTTGCAGCTATTAATTTGAAAGGTGTTAATGGTTGTAACAATGTTAACAACTGAAATTTAAAACAAAGGAGGTTTCCTCATAGCTCAGTTATTTCCAGCAAAGCTTAGACTTGGTCTGGAGAGATGTGCACACAGTGAACAGAGAAGTAGGGGGAAATCCTGCTAGTGGGTTCTGTTTTAGAACTTAAATTTCACTTTCTCTACTACCAGGCAGTATCAACTGACATTAAACATTCGACAAAACAAGAATAGCAAATTCATTTTAAAGAATGATCCCAGCAACAAAATATCAAGGATAAAGTAGATACATATACATAATACATACTTTAATATAAATTCTTCATGAGCTAAAGGATTCAAGTTTTACAGCCTATGATATGAGTTACACTAAATGACCCAGGGCCACAAATTAACACATCTTAAAACTCATTCTTCCAACATTTAATAATACTAAGTTCTCAGCTAGGTGTTGATGACAGAAATAGAGCTGAATAAAAATACAGTTCCTGTGCTGGAGAGGCTTGGGCTTGGAGACTGGTAGAGAAGCAAGCACAAAAAAATAAATGACAGCAGTTGCTCATAAGTGTTCAAATACAGGTTTAAGCCGAGTGCTATGGGAGCACGAAGAAGAGGGAATTACTCTTGCCTGGAACCAACACAGGGTTCATAAAAAAGTGACTTTTTGAATTATACCTTCAAAAAAAATGATATAGCCCAGCATGCAATTTATTTTTTTTGTCGCTAACGAGAAAACAGTACAGTGCTAGTGCCATTTCCATATAATAGCCTATAACAGTTTCTATCTCATCACCTTAGAAAGTGGCTATGTCCAATAGGTAGATGAGGAAGCTGAAGTTCAAAGATTGAAAAGCAAAAGGTGATGTAGCTAGTGGCCCTGGATTTGAGACCAAATAGATCTACAGTGGCAGAGCGGGAGTGGGAAGAGGAGAAGGGAAGAGCAGGAAGAGGAGGAGAAGGTGAAAGGGGAAAGAGGAGAAGGAGCCAAGGAAGGCAAAAAGGAAGGAAGGAAGGCAGGGTGGAAAGGAGCAAGGGAGAAATTTAAAAGATGAGCAAGAAAAAATAATAAAGTGTAAAGCAAAAGGTCAAGATGGAAATTGTATATCCAGTTCATTTAGCCCATAGCACCCTCTCCTTTCTCTAAACTTCAGCTACATTCAATTTGAAGACATACACTTCAAAACTTCCCGTCTATGCCAAATCCCCTCTCTTCAACTGTGAACACTGGAGCCAAGCCCAGGAGTACACCTTATACTTCTCTGAGCTCCTCAGGACCTGGTGCTTCCACAAGCTTACTCATTACTTGCTGGTTCACCTAGTGCTCTAGCCCAGTGCTTTAAAGAGAGCTTAATACATTTGTGATCTGTGTTAGGTCGACTGAGGTGAAAGACTAGACCTCAGGATTATATGTTATAAAACAATAAAAAGGGAGCTAAGCAGTATAGCACAGTGGTTTTCAGACTAGTAGCTCTCAAACTTTAATGTGTACGTGAGTCACCTACCTACATGTGAGGACCTATCCAGTTTACCCTGCTAAAAGGCAAGCACAGAGGAGTCAGGAGCATTGCTAGAAAGCGGCTCAGGACAGGCTTAACTTGCAGAAGATACAGATCCCATGTTTCCAAACCTCATTAATGTTCTCATTCCTTCGCTTTCAGGGAAATAAAGCATAATAAGTATAATAATAGCTTCATTCATTGAGTCCTAATAAAGTGCTTGGCACTTTTCTTGGGTCAGTAAGCATAGTATCCAATACTCATAGCCTTCCATAGTCCTATATTTATACTACTGATGGGAGAAAAAATAAAAGGAACAGCAACTTCCCTAAGTTTAAAGAGGAACAGCAGGGATTTAAGACTTTCACTAGTTAAAAGTCTAGGGTTCAATGCTTCCTTGGCACCGAGTAACAAAGGAGCATTTCAGGCATGCTAAGCTTCAGTCGGGGTGCAAGAGGACCCCAAATGTCCTTAGAAGACACTTGCAGCAAGAAGCCTTCTAATGGGAGGTTTGTGCTCACGTTAATTGCTTCACTGGGGCTTTAAATCCAGGTTAGGTATCTGTGAATATTTTTGCATCTACCTGCTGGCTTACCAGTTACTTTAATTCTTTAGCAAATCACTAAAGTCAGTCTCTGCCTTTCCCCCGGAGATAGGAATTTACCCATCTTTAGGAAGAAAGCCCCACTTTAGCTTTCTCTCTGGACCTAGCTTAGTTAAGGCTGGTGTTACAGTGATACCCTGAGGTGGTAAGGAGGGGCGCCAAGGCTGTCTTCTAGACATCCACCAGATTGGAATTTGAAAACGCGCAGTATGTTGCAGGGTGAGCAGAAGAACAGTTAAAAGCCCAAGCGAATGACTTGTAGACAAATTTTCTTCTAATCTGGCTTAAAGTATAAGTGGGGTAAAAAGAGATGACTGCTCTCTGAAGACTCTTGGCGTTAGTCTTCATCAAGACTAAAGCATAAACTAGTAAATGGCTACTGGCTGTTTATTAATTTCTCTACTTACGTACATCTATCTGCTTCTCCCAACCTGCCAGGACAAAGCAGTAGTTTAATATTTGGTGCTTTTAGAATAGTTGATTACTGACAGTGTAGTCCCAGAACAGTCTATTATGTCGTAATCTTGTCTATATTTCCACCATTGGGAAAATTTTCCACACCGACTGGAGATGCAAGCTTTCAAGAAGTCTGGGTCTGCCTTTTCATCCTGAAACTGGGTAAAGGGTTGGGGAGGAGAAAAGCATGGCTCAGACCAATGAATGAGTGAGAACCCCTCCCCCACAAGCTAAACAACAGGTGGCTCGGTGTGCAGGGTCAACTCCTTTACGCACTGCAAGCGGAGTGTCCAAACCGAGTCCCTTGGGAACCTGATGCTTAGAGACCAGGGAGCCCATCTGGCAGTGCCCGGGCACATGGGCTTTGCGG
Organism: Dasyprocta punctata; assembly: GCA_004363535.1. Classification (NCBI taxonomy): domain Eukaryota; kingdom Metazoa; phylum Chordata; class Mammalia; order Rodentia; family Dasyproctidae; genus Dasyprocta; species Dasyprocta punctata. Next base: position 94,655 of record RJWM01003070.1, on the reverse strand, counting down.
TACAGAGAACGCTCGGTTGTCACGGGGCTCAGGGCCTCCAGCTCCAGAGATTCTGGGTTTTGCTTTTCTCTCACTGTCTGCCCCGGCCCTCGAGCGCCCGCAGCCCACTATCCCCTCCCACCCAGGGTGTCTGGTGGAGGGGTTATCTCCATCCTGACCCCGGTCTTCCGAGGAGTTCCCACAAAGGCTATTTTTAGTGGTGGTTGCAGGGCTCCAACTTACCCAGGGGAGGAGCTGCGGCAGCAGAGCACACGAGGCTCGGCGCGCACTGAAGCCTCGGGCTCTCAGCGCGGTGCTCTGCTCGGGTGGGGCGGAGCTGCTGCTGCCCGCGCCGGGCCCCAGGTGCGCGGCGGGGAGGCGGGAAGAGTCCTGCCCGCGTCCCCACCCGAGACCTCGGAGGCCCGCGGCAACCCTCGCTGGCCGGCCGGGGGCGGGTGGTCTCCGCACGGGAGGAAGTTCCCGGGCACCGCCGCCTGCGTCACAGCGGGGCTGGCACCGCGGCGTCTTTTGCGGCGACCCCAGGACCGGGCGCTGGGCGGCGCTGGCTGCCGCTGGCCGGCTTCGCGCGGGGCGGCGCAGGAGGCGGCTCCGTCCGCGGCCGGGGAGGCGCAGGGGAGGGCGGCTGCGGGGCTGGGGCGTGAGCTGCGTCCCGGCTCGGAGCCCGCGAAGACGCCGAGGAGGAAGCCGCCGCCGTGGCCGCGGCCGCAGGGCTCCTGGCGCGACAAGCCATGAGCGGCGACCCCGCCGTCCCAGGCCGCCGCTGAGCCCCGCCCGAGGCAGCTCGCTGCTCCCGGCACCTTCTCCCGCCGGCGCCCTCGCGCGCAAGGTAAGGGCGGGACCGCGGAGGAAAGGAGGGATGGAGAGGAGAGGGCGCCGCCGAGGGCCACCGTGCCTGGTCCGCAGCGTGGCCGGCGGGGCCACCACCCCGCCTCGCTCGCGCCTCTGCTTCCCCCCGGCTCTCGGACGGACCGATGCGGTCGCCTGCCCGTCTCCGGAGCCCGTCCGCCCGACCACCACCCATCCCATGGCTGCCCCGCTCCCGGGCAGCGACCCAGACCGGCGCCCCGCGCAGCGCGGCCGCGGCGGTTCTGCGGCCCGGGAGGGAACCACGCGGGAGACCGCGCGAGCTCGACCGCCGGCGCTGTTGCCCTTTCCTACCTCGGAAATCCCTGAGACCCCGGGGCCTGCCCTTTCCGGATCTTGTCTCCCCTCGCCAACCCCAAAGCCCTGAAGTTAGCACTTTTAGGGAAGGAAGGCAATTTGAAGGTCTTGGAGGGGAGCGAGGGGGCATGGTCCGCTCACCTGCAGAACCAGGGGGAGCGCGGGATCTCGCCGGAGCCCGCGGGCCCCCAAGCCAGGTGTCTAGGCCAGCGGGTGAGGCCAGCACCGCTGCCTTCATCCCAGAGCCAGCCTCGCGGATCTTCTTCTCTGCAGCTGGTTTCCAGCAACGAGGTGAACAGGGAAGAGTTAGCAACTCTGGAGCCTTAGGATGTGCGCGCGAGACCCGATGCCTTTCTTCTCTCATTCGACCGATTCTTCCCGCCCCCACCCATGCCTCCCCTGCTCCTCGGAGTTCAGTGTCTTCAAAACCTCCCCGCGCCTAAGTGCACTGGCCAGGCAGACACCTAGCGCGCTCCCCGATGCGGATATTTCAGAGTGTGCGGGCCAAACTTTCCAGGGTGGCAAATTCTTTAAGCGTTTTTGAACTCCCAGCGAATCGGTTAGGAAACATTTTCAGGTTCGCATCCTCCTTAAAGTAAAAACAAACAACAGCAACCAATCACCGATCGTCTGTATGAGAGTGCCAGCGTTTGGCCGAGGGAAGCATGAATTGGCCTATTTAATGCAGCCTTGGTAGGGTAGATAGGTAGAGGAAGTCACGCTCTCACAAGACTGCAGTCCTGCAAGAAATGTAGCCTTAAGCAAGGGTCAGGTCTCCTGACAGGTCTGTGCTAGTTTGCTAAAGCATGGAGAGGTGACGGAGGTGTGGTCAGCAGAGAGGACAGATGGATGGTGACCCTCTTGGCTGAAACCTGAGAGCCGCCAGCACCTGAACTGTGTATTGGGTACATCCTGCTGCTTTCTAGTGATTTGTAGGAACTTGCTAAGCCCAAAATGTAATGCGAACTTAAAAGAATTTGCTCAGATTCATAAGCCATGTTGCATGCGTGGACAGGGTTAACAGATTAGATGTCGACAGCTCTAATCTCTGTTATTTGAATTTAATGTTACGGGCTTAAATAAGGAAGGTCAAAGGTGTAACTCTGATTTTTTAATTTAAATCTCCCTCAGGGTCAGTTTGTTTTCTTCCAAGGGGAACCGGGGCACAGTATTCCAGAAATAGGTATTTTCCATGGTTCACAGCATAGATTAATAGGGTCCACCAACCTAATGATTGTATCAGAGATAGAAATCAGAGTTAATCTTCTTATCAGTAAAATTATCAAAGCCTTTGTGAATGGCACTAATGTTTTTCAGAGTGGCTATGTACTTTAATGGAGTGTATTTTTAAAACAAGTACTTTTAGTGAAAAACTGCATTAACAGCTGTAAGAAATGAATGATTTGCCCACTTGTATAAAATTTTTCTTTTAAAAACAATACAAGGAAATATTTTTAACTCCCAAGGTCCAAGTTATTGTCATGATTTTTTGCTCATTTGTTTTTGTTTTTTGAGACAGAATTTCTCTGTGTAGTTCAGGCTGGCCTTGAACTCACTATGTAGCCAGGCTGGCCTCAGACTCATGGCAGTCCTCCTGCCTCAACCTCCCAAGTGCTGGAATTACAGTTGTGTGCCAACACACCCAGCCATCATGATTTTTTAATAGTCTGTAGTATTTTGAAGTTAATCACCAGTAACATTATAATAAAACCCAAGTTGAAAAAGACATGAGGTGGAGGCTGTATTTTTTGACAAGCATCGTGTTAATGATTTAATGTGGTACATTGCTACAATATCAGCTGCTACAGGTCCCTAACATATTATCTCTGATTCTTGCAGTAAACCCCCAAGGTAGGTGGTACCATCCATCCATATTTTACAGAAGAAAGGAGTCCAGAGTTTGTGAATTGCTAAAGACCATACAGCTAAGTTAATGCAGTAATACCTAAATGAGAGCAAGCCTCTTTCCTCTCAATGATGTACTTTTTCCCATTGTCCAAAGTCTCCCCCCACCCCCATCTAAATTAATCTAAAGTAATCTGCCTAGAGTCTTCTGTGTAACTAGTATATAGCAGGATTCAAATTTGGAATCAGGACCATCTATTTCCAAAACCAACTTTCTTACCACTAATCTCTGTTAAATGAGTGATTTGAAATTTACTCTAATATTTAATTCACTCCTGCACACCAGCTATTCTAATCCACGTGGCGGAGCTGGTTTCATGGACTGCAACACCCCCCTGAGATTTTATGGCCCATCACTAGAGTGTTGGCTGTATCTCCAGTTGGAGACCACTCATTAAAGTATATCATCAGATCAGTGCAGGGTGACATTACTATGACAGAGTCCTTGAACCCATTTAATCTCTTTTAAAATAGAAACCATTCTACATTGATGTGAGGTAAGGAGCATAGCCTCCAAATAGGAATAGATGCTATCAGATTCTGGCTGCCCAGCTGGAGTATGAAGAAGCCCAGATTATTGAGTTTCTCTGAGCCCTAGTTTGCTCGTGTGTAATGGATTGATAAAGCCGACTAGTAGTTGTAGTGTTGTGTGGAGTAACTTGTACAGTGCATACATAAAGGACAGTTTCTAGCAGATGCTCAGGGAGCATTATTATCAGTGTAGCTAACTCTGATGGGAGTTTCAGCTGTATTTCCCCTTTTGTCTGTTTTGCATGCGTATAGTGATTAGTGCTGTCAGTGATTTGCTCTTCATGTAGATATAGATATCTAAATCAGTTTCTAGCATCTTTAACTGTTGAATCACCTTTATTGTGAGGTGTACTTACCTTTTGTAGTTTTTCCTTTACCCTACATTGCATTTTTTTTTTTAACTTTACTAGCAACATTTGAATGGCTGGAATTTGTATGCTTTGGCAGACATGCTTTCCTGTTTTCCGCCCCTCTTGATATGTCATCCTTGCTTATCACTCAGGGGCCCTTGGGCAATGCTGGTATCTGCCCACTGCACACCTAACCTTCAACTACACCCCTAGCTGAAATTCTGTATTTTGGAGCTCCAGCCTAAATGCTTTCTCTTTCCCAAGCCTGTATACCTCTCTTTAAATCTTTTCTCAGTTCATTTGTAACTCAGGTGACACAGATCCTTTGCAATTTTTTCAAGTTATTTTCTCGGGCAATGTACTATGAAATACTGTCAGGAAAGTGTTTTTATTTATAGTCTTTACTTAGGGTTAGCACTGCCATGAAAGTCAATGAAAGACAAGTCCTGTGTTTTGGGACATCCTTAGAATACTTAGGAAAGACACCCAAATTATTTTTTTTCTGTTATGTTATTGTTCAGTGGCATCTTCCTCATTACCCTGAGGCTTGTTCTTCCTGTCCTTCTCCCCTAAATTAACTGGTATTATATTTACTGCAAGGCCATAGTCTTAAACAAAGCTTAGACCATTAAGTAGCATAGCTGTGTTTCATTACTGAATTGCTCCCAGGGTGGTATAACAAGTTCATTAAGTTACAGGTATACTGAGCACGTGAGTAGTATTTGAGTAGCTAGGCATTGTAGATGGGATAATGTCCCAGAGGGATTTCATTAATTAGGAGTTGGATTTACCTGGGAGGAAGAAACGGCTACCTCCAAAGAAGTTTGAGATGATGACCAAGGAAGGTTTTGAGCCACTTTGGTTGGAATTAGGACTATTTGTGCCATAGCATGAAGCCTATAGAATTAGCACAAATGGAAAACCCAAACCATCTGACGTATGAGGGTAGAAAAAGAAAAAAGACCAGGTTAAAAAAAATCATGATTATAATACTGTTAAAATTGAGGTCCACTAGGTATTGGTCATTCCTGCACCCTAAAAATAGAAAAGAGACTATTGGGTTGCAAAGGTAGAAGGAGCGAAATTAATGTGAACTTGAAATCTGACTCATTAAAATGCTCCCACTCAGTGTCAGGAGCAGAAAGGCAAGTCATCTCAGCTTGGTTTAAAGTACATAGTGAGGCACAAATATATTGAAAAAATCCTAGTTATTAAAAAGTAGAGAATCCCTGAGCTCTTGTGTAGCATCAAGCTTGAAAACACAATCAATCCCGGGCCATCCACTTAGAAGTGTAACACAATGCCACAAGTTTTAGGAACAAATTTAGGAACAATTTCTGATGTTCAGTGGATGTCCTGGGGAGAGGGCAGTGCTGTGGATCTAATTGGGCCCTCGGGTATGCTCTGCCACCCCACCCCCCATTAATTCATGTTCTTTAAAAATGTAATTCTTGGTCTGTGATGAATCTAACTGAAAGGCATTCAACAGAAAAAAAGTGTGGACTCAGAAAAGGAAAGTTTAGCATAATTCTTAGGGAAGTAAGTGAAGCTGTTCCAGATGACCAAAGATTTTGTTGTTGATACTATTTTGTTGTCATGGTATCAGGGGTTGAACCCAGTGCCACTGCCTTCAGCTACATCCTTAGCTCCTTTTATTCTGAGATAGGGTTTTGATAAGTTTCTAAATTGCCCAGGCTGTCCTCTAACTTGTGATCTTCATGCCTCAGCCTCCTAGAGTGCTGGGATTATAGATACGCATCACTACACTCAGCTGACCAAAGTATTTTGAGTCAAAGAAATCTAGGAGAGCTACATTTTCTTTGAAGAACCTTTCTAAGGACTCAGAAGAAGCAAAGATATTGCCATCCCACAGAAGGTTTTGAAGGTAGAGCAAGAGGGAAGGTTACTCTTGCTAAACCAAAACCTACCCAAGGTCTTGGAGAGAGAGACAAGAGAAAACATGACAGAAAAATGCTTCTGAAGCTGCTCTTCACTATTACCCTGATTTCACAAGCTTTTTGAAGAGTAATTATAGTACCACAGATACACCACGTATCTGTTTCTGGACTGTGAACCTTTGGGATACCACAATCTCCCAACCACTTTTCACCAGTGCCAATGTTGCCCACCTATTGAGAACACGCATTGTATGACTCTGTTGTGTGTGAAAAGTATAAAAGAGCTGTGTGCAACTAAAAAATGTGTACAATAGTCAGTGTCTTAATGCATTTTTGCACGATGATATACCTTAGTTTACAGAGCCTCTAGAATTATATTGCTACTTTTTGCCTCTAAAAAAAAGTATTCTTTGCTTTCAAGCTAAAATTTATGATAAAAAATATAAAAATCCTATTTGTCCCACTTTTACAATGGCAAAAGTATAGAATTCCTAAAGTTATCTATCAAAACCAGCACCTGCATATTTTTGTTTCCTGGATAAGATGCCCTTCCCAAACTTCACATTGTCACTTATATTTATTCCTCTATGCTAGGAATGCTGTAATATCAGCCATCCAGTGTTGTAAGTGGTCAGTTACATATAAGTTTGTTTCTGTCTTAGTCACTCTCATCATCACTGAGACCCAATACCTGACACCTACAATTTAAAAGAAGAGAGGTTTACTTTGGCTCACAGTTTAGTCCATAGTCACTGGCTCCAAGGCAGAAACAGTGTGGCAGAGGGATTTAGCGGAAGACAGTTGCTCCCATTATGGTGGCCAGGAAGCAGAGATTGAAGGAGCAGCCTTGGAGGGAGAGGCACCCTTTCAGGTCACACCAAGCCCCACTTCCTAACAGCAAGTTAGCTGTAAATTCATCAGCAGAGTAATCCAGCATGACCCATTTACCTTCCAAACACGTCAAACTTTTGAGGGGACACTTTAGATCTAAGTCATAACAGTTTATACCAGAGAATTTCTTTTTTTCTTTTATGAAAAAGCAAAAGAAAATTTCATCACAGAATAATAAGAGAATAGCAACACTTAATATGCAGTGTATCATTATCTTTGAAATAGTTACTCAGGTGCCAGGGATTTAGCTCAGCAGCACAAGCACCTGCCTGGCAAGCCCACGGTTGTGAGTTTGACCCCTGGTACAAAAAAAAAAAAATATATATATATATATATTATATATTATACATATATATATAGTTACTTGGAGTATAAGACAAAAAGATTCTTACAAGAGGAAACAAACAGATTATAACACAAACCTTTCTTTTCAACAAACTAAGGTAAACTAGTAGTATAAATGAAGCAAATTAGCACATATTAAAATATTTTTGAAATGATAGAATATGTAATTTGGGGTAGTATTTGAACTTCTCCCTACTATTATCTCTTCTATTTTGCTCTTCATTTGTCTAAAAATATTCTTCATTTCTTATGTAAGAGAAAACATGCAATATTTAATCTTGCATGTCACTTAACTTCAAGGTCTCAGGTTACATCCATTTATCTACAAATGCCTGAAGTTTATCTTTCCTTATGACAGAGTGGTGCTCCATTGTGCATAAATACCACATTTTCCTTCCCCATTCATCTCTTGATGGATGTATGCACTGTTCCCAAGATCTAGCTGTTACGAACTGGGCTGCTATGAACATGTGTATGCATGTGTCCCTATAGTATGATGAAGTTAACTCTTTTGGGAAGATACCTAGAAAGGGGACAGCTAGGTCAATGGTAATTTCTAGTTCCAGTTTTTTGAGACATCACTGCACTAATTTCTATAGTGGTTGTAGTAGTTTACATTCCCACCGACAATGTAGAAGGGTTCCTTTTCTCCCACATCCTTGTCAGCATTTGTTATTACTAGATTTTTTTGATGATAGTCATTCTTTCTGGGGTAAGATGATATCTTAGTGTAATTTTAATTTACATTTCTCTGATAGCCAGACAGTTTATACTTTAAACCACTTACTTAAAATTATGAAATACTGTGTTACATATTAAAAATATTTCAGGACTGGGGCTATAACTCTGTGGTAGGAAAGCACTTGCCGAGCATATGCAAGGTTCTAGTTTCCATCTCTAGCAATGAAACAAAAATGTTTCTGTTCACAAGTAGATATTTGGAAAGGGTGGGACCACTGAAGTTGTTCTTGGCCTTCTCCTGTCTGGTTTCTTGCTCAGGTTTTCTAGTGAGTATAAGTTTGTGCTTTGGCTGTCTAATCTCAGGAGCTGCTCGAGGAGTTTGCTCTTTAAATATTACCTGTCTTCAGCATCCGAAGCCTGTCAGTGCGCTGACATGTTCAGCTCATCCCTCATCTCTGCAAGCATTTATTTTAATCATATTCTTTTTTTTGCTTTACTTTAAACCTCCAGAATATATGTGCTTTTCAGTCCCTTCTCTCTCTGATATTTGGAGCTACGGTGAAACTTTCATGAGGGCAGAGCCTGTATCTGTGCTGCTCACCACTGCATCACAGTGTTGGTAAAGTGCCTGCAAGATAGCTGCTCAAGAAACAGCCATGTAGTAAAGATTTAACGATATATTTTACAGCACATTTTTTCACCCACTATCTCTGAGTATACTCATTTCCATTCCTATCATTTTGCATTTTGGTAATGAAATTTCATTGTGCATATAGAAATTGTTTTTCTTAATAGAGACATAAAAATACATATGTAGATATTTCTATATGTGATTGGAAATTAAGAGAAACCATATGCATAATTATAAATTATGTGTAAACACATAACAATCCAGTGTGTGAAACACAAAGGATATAAAAGTAAATCCTAGGTTAAAGTCACTAAATAATCTAAATATGTGAAAACTCATGGGTCCTGTGACTTCTCTACGTGTATTTTAAGAACTTGTTGAAATCAATGAAAATTCCTCAGTAGTCTTTCTCAAATCTCTTTGAAATGTATGAAAATTAGAAACATGTTCAAATCTCTTGTTCTTGTGATTAATGAATTTTTTAAAACTCCAACTTCTGGAGAGATACTGTAGAGGTTTATTTAGTCAATAACAGTTTTCTGTTATTATTATTTTATGCTTTGAATACTGACTTCAGTGGGAAAACATCATCAGGCTTCATTGTTTCATCTCCTTGGGTATTATTAGCAAGGTCCAGTATAATATGCATTATCAGTAAATTTAGAAAATGCTGATGAACGTTCTAATGAATACCCAGGTATGTGGATCATTGTCCCTGAAGATGGTTATCAGTTGTGGAGCTAGCAGCTGTGGGTATGTGTGTGGGGTGGGGAAGGTTTGCATCTGAGCTGTGTTTTTGCATTTTACCTAAGAATCAGAATGATATAATAGAAAACACATATCTCATATTTATATAAGTGACTCCTTAGTGAACAGAGTGTCTTGGTGTTGAAGCAAAAACTTGAAGTAAGCTTGGCAACGTAAACTTAATAAAATTAAAATGGAAGAAAATAGGCAAAACCAAGCAATTAAATTAATTGAAAGGACGTACAGAGTACTACAATGAAGAAAAATAAGCAAACCGTACAAACGTGCTCGATGCCTGTTTTGTCGTGGTTATTGCTCTATCACTGGTATCTAAAGGGATCCAACACACAGGAAAAGATCAGTAATTATTTTTTAAATGCACAAATGAATGAAAATGCAAGATGGTGAAAGATTAACTTTGTGCCATTAGGATAAAGCCACAGCATTCCTAAGGTGATGGTGCTGAATAACTAGTACACTATTAGAATATCTTGATCGATAGGTAATAACTGAATGACTTGGTAATTGAGTTCCAAGAATAAATCTCACCTCCATTAACGTTAATAAAAATTTGCTTATGTGCCTTATCAGGAATGTTAATTTCTTCACAGAAGGAGGCTGTGTATTGTACCTTGGATGTAGAATTCATTTAATTTCAAGTTTGAAATTTTTTTAAGTCACTCAATTTAGTCTTTACAAATCTGTCTTGCTTCAAAAAGGTCCGTGCATCTTATTCCATTTTTGCATTAAGGTCATTGAATTTGTTATCTACTCATTCAGCTATATATTCACAGTAATGGTTACTGGCAGTGTTTGTATAAGTGCTGATAATACTTTGCGTTGGCTTTCTGCATCAGGAAAGTTTTTCAAAGCATAAAAATCTAAACTGTTTCAATGTTATCTATTTCATGGACCTGGGCTTCTATATTTTGTATGGTTTGTCCTATGTAGCATGTTTTATAATAAGCAAGAGATGCTTATTATAACCCACCTAAAACCAGCTTGTGCTGTCAAGTTCACTGCCTTATGGTACTGAATAACCACTGAAACAAAGCAGTACTGCAGTGGAGGCAATAGAGATATTTTTATTGCTTTTTTTCAAGTTAGAAATGCTTTTTACTGTCTTGTCAGCTTGTCTACTCCAAGGCTAGAACCTATGAATTAAGTAATTTCTTTCCATCAGATTTTGCCTTTAGTATTTATCACTGTTGAATACCTATTTTCTTAAGAACCTTCTTTTTCCCTTGAGATTCTCGTCCTGTTAGGAAGCTATATTCTATGCTGCCTGGAAAACTGAGATTCTGAAAGTCATAAAGGAATATCCAGGAAGGATGTTGTGGGCACTGTTACTTTATAAAGTACTGCACTGGTTCATTAATAGTGGAATTGTTGTACCAAACTAAATTTATCATGTGATACTTTTAGCACAGCACATTACAAATTAGCTTTATTCAATTATATACTGTTAGAAAGGAGAAAAGATTCATAATGAATCTATGCAAATAGCCACATTACCAAGAACAGGAAAAGGTCTTGGCATGCATAGTAATTATTGCCATTCTGTATGGCTGTGTAGATGAGGCAAATTTAATGTGTCACATTTTCCAGGGAACATAGATTCCATGATAGTGGAGTTATCTACAGGAAATTTTTAAGACTTTTAGTTGTTAGAATGAATCTAAATGATCCTTAACAAAAACTAGTGTTTTTCTAAGTTTACCTTTTTAATTTACACTTATTAAAAGAATCACCCTTATATTCTCCTAGATTCACTAGTCCTTGGTCACAGCTAGCTTTTCCTATTGTCATTTCATTTGGGATGTTTTGTTCTATGGTGATAGGATATTGGAAACTTTTTGAGTTCTAGAAGAATTCTAAAGAGTATGCTGATATTGACTAGTATGCAGAGGAATATAATCCTTTAATCCCTACAATTAGTTTCTGATTTATACAGTACTACCAAATATATCAATCAGAGATTCAAATTTTGATTTAGGTACAACATAGCCTATGATCAGAGAAGTTTAAGTAAAAAGCCTTTTCGTTTAAGAGGTTTTTTTAAAAAAAGATAACCTATGTACACCCAGAAATGACCTGCTAAATCAAAAGTTATAGATAAACTAAGAGGAACCAAAGAAGCTTTATCAAATACCTTTCAACAAATAAAGTGTCAATAGAAGAATAGTTTGTGCAAATTAACTCTGAAGCAAATGAAACTATAAACTCTGAACAAAATATAAAACCCAACCTTTCGAAGGCGCAGGTCAGCAACCAAAAGCAGATCGGAACCAGGGAAGCTGATCCCTGGGAGACAGGCGCTGCACTGACTAAGATGTAAATTACGACTTCTCCCCTGAAACCTTCCACTTCATAAGGTCCAGAGTGGCTCAGTCTCAAGCCAGCTGCTGCAGTCATTTTGACTTGAGAAGATGAGGTGGAGCTTGACTCTTTCACAATGGCTGGAAATTGAAGGGGAAATTCTAGAAAAGTGGGAGTCACATAAAAGGGAAAGCCCCCAAATCTGCATGTAAACTGCTTCCAAATCTTTGCTGACTCCCTGAAGCCTACCTTGCAGTAACAGAAGCTGGACTGCTAAAGGACCTGAGCGTGTACTCTAGTAGCTGCTCACCTGAGGGCACACACAGGTCAGAGTGGCAGGTTCACCAAGCTACTGGCCTGCTGAAAGTAACGCTAGTACATTTCAGAGGAAGCAAATAGACTCAAGAGCTTCCATCATAATCATTCAAAATATCCTGTAAAATCAATTATTAGACATAAATATACACAGGAAACTGTAACCTGTAATCAAGACAAAGAGTAGTCAGTAGTAATTAAAAACCAGTCAAACGTTGGAACCTAGCAGATAATGATTTTAAAATTGTTATTATAGTAATATGAAAAATCATAATGAATTAACAGATGAGGACTGTCACAAAGAAACTATAAAAAGCACAATAGAAAATCTACAATGAGAACTCCACTGGGTAAACTTAACATCAAATTGGAGAGAACAAATAAGCCATGGAGTACTTAAATATGTGTCAGTAGCTGCAGCCTGAAGAGTAGAGAGAAAATGAATTGAAAAGTTTAACAAAGCATGGTAACATGTGAGAAAGAGAAGAAGGAAGAAAAAAGAAAAGAAGAAAAAACTGAATAAATAATAGCTATAGTTTCCCAATTTTGGAGAAAAAAATATACACAGTGATAAGGTTTTTACAAATAGGCTAAATATAAAAGAACCATTATGAAGTAAATCACCACAGTCTAATTGCTGGACACCAACAATAAAAAGAAAACTATAAAAGCACATTAGAGAAAATAAAAATATTTTCATACAGGATAACAATAATGTGAAGACTGAGTTTTTCCTCAAAAAAAAAAAAAAGAAAAAGAAAAAAGGACAGAACAACATTATTTTTGAAATGTTACGAGTTTGTTCTCTGGCTACAATTATTGACAATAAGATGTCTAGAAAAGCACTAAAAAGTAAATAAGAAACTTCCATGTACCTTTTGGACCAAAGAAAATTTTAAAAAATTAAAAATATTTCATACCAAATGATGAAAATATAGTATCAAAATTAAGAAGAAACATGATGAAACATCGAAAGCAAGGCATAGGTAGATTGGTTGGTAGATAGATGATCGATAGATAGGTAAATGCGATTTTGTAGAGCTTGATGTGTTTGTATTAGAAAAGAAACATTGTGTATCAGTGATCTTAATTACCACAAGAAGCTAAATTAAATTCCAAAAATAACTTGGAAGAAAAAATAGTAATGGAAACAATGAAATGAAAACCAGATGAATGATTACAAACAAATTAACAAGCCAAAGTCACTCACTTGAAAAGATGAATGAGCCTAACAAAGCTTATAAAGATCTGAGGAGAAAGACAGAATGAACAATCCCAAATCACCAGCATCAGGAGTGAAAAAGATGTGTCTATAGGCTCTACTGATATGAAAGTGGTAGTAAGGAAATACCATGCAGGCTAGATGAATAATCACACTTGACAATTTAAGAGACTTCTTTTTTGGTCTTCGGTGTTTTGTTTTGTTTTGTTTGGTACCAGGAGTAGAATTTAAGGCCTCCCGCTTGCCAGGCAGGTGCTGCAATACTGAGCTACAACCCCAGCCCAACATTGACAGTTTAAATGGGGATGATTCAAGAGAACAAACTATAAAATCTAACAAAAATTATTTATAACCAAAAATTTTCCCATAAGGAAAACTTCAGACCAAAGGGACTTAGTATCAAGAACACAAGATTGATATAACATTCAAAAATCTTCTTTTATTATCTCAATGGAAACATTCAACGTTTTCAAAGCTATTCAAGGATTATCTGTAAGTCTCTGAAGTTACTTTATTTAAAAATAACCTAGAGCTAACATCATTCATACTGGTGGAATTTTGAATGCTTTCCTCTAGAATCAAAACTAAGCAAAAATATCTTCTCTCATCCCTTCCATTCAGTATTAAACAGAAGGCTACCCAATGCTGTAAATATAAAAAATAAAACAAACAGAAAATTTGGAAAGAAACCTTACAACCTTTATGGTTGAAAAGTAAAATTCCATATCCTGAGGAATCTATAAAGCATCAACTAAAAATAGTGCCACACACTAATCTCTAACTGACATGTAAGTATTTAAAAATCTGTTTTTAAAAATATTAAAAGTAAGTATGTTGACAATCACTGTATCAGTCAGCCCTTGCACATGAACATAAATTTCATTTTTCTTTTCCTGAAAAGGTATCTAATAATGCAGTCACATTGATAACATCTTACTGTTACTTTTTCTCTCACTTGACAGCTTTCCCTAGAATGTGAGTTGCCATAAGTAAGGAGCAAATCAATTAATACTGTTGTCTCTAGCATCCTTGAATTTGTGGGCGCTACATCCTGGATCACAGGAGACGAACAAACCAGCGGTGCTATCTAGATGCTAACCAGTGTGTATCAGATGTGTTCTGGGTATAAAAGTTGCCTGCTCCTTTTTTTATTGTTCCAAATTTGGAAGTTGATCTCTAAGTAGAGTAACACTTTAAAACGATTTCAGACACAGTAGAGGTGCCCAAGGATAAGAGAAGATCACGATGCTGGCTGGCTTTTTAACTAATACCAGTTATATCAGAAAATATATGAAAGTGTTAGAATTTTAATCTCTCTAGAGGCCAAAACTCTTTATTCTGCTTGTTTTCAGTTATTTATAATTTTGAAATACCAAAAGGCAGAACAAAAGCAAAAAAGCTAATTACTTCTTCTAAAAAACACATTTGGGTTGGATGAGAATAAAATGCTTTTGCCATCTGAGTACAACATATAGTCCATAAATAGTATAACTTTTATTGACAAAAGATTATCCAAAAATAATTTTTCTTTCTGACTTAGCAGTTATCTATTCTATTTAGCTACTTAGAAGTAATTTTTCTCAGTGTTATTTTTTCAGATAAATTGCATAGGTCAAATAATGGTGAATGGCAGTTTTAAAGCTAAAATCAATTTTATGAAGCATTTTATAAGACTGTAGTCTTCTTTGAATATTATAAAAAGACAAAATATGTATAGATATGATATATAGATTAAATTGTCATAATTATTTTTTCTAAAGATTATTCACTAATTGCCCAATTTTAATATTCACTCAGGATCTTAAATTTGTCTTAACTTACAATTTTTACTACTGCCAAAAAGTAATATTAGCACCGTTCACTTTAAAACTTACTAGGACTGGGTATGTGGCTCAGTGTTAGAATACTTGGCCTAACATACACAAAGCCTTGGTTTCTTATCCCTAGAACCACAAAACAATCAAACAAACAAAAAAACCCATGAAAGAAAACTTTATAATACAAATATGATACTCCCTCATCTCACATTAGTGCAGCATTGTTTAAAATTTACAACCTACAAAATTTTTTAGCAGAAACAGATTGTAGTTATAATTCAGTGTTGTTGAGCATATCTGTCATTTTAAATTTCTAAAGATGAGCTATCTTTACCTATAAGATAGACAAATATAAAAAGGTCACTGCTTTCCATTTAAATAGGCATCTTATCAGAAAACAGTAAAATGAAGTAAAATACTTTCTAGCAACTTTATTGAAATATAATTTTCCTACCATTATGTTACTATACAATTCAGTGGCATTTAATATGTTTATATAATTGTAGTGCCATTACCATAATCTAATTTTAGAACGTTTCCATCATCCCTAAAATAAATCTGTACCTATTAACTGTCACACCTTACTCCCAACCATATTTTTATTTCTCCCAAGCTCTAGGCAACTGATGTTTTCTGTCTTTATAGATTTGCCTATTTTGGACATTACACGTAAATAGCATCACAAAATATGAGGATTTTGTTGTTGCTGTTGTTGTCGGCAGCTTCTCAGCATGCATGTGAGATTTATCCATTTGTAACACATATCACTACTCCATTTTTTAATGACAAATAATATTCTGCAGCATGGACACATCATATTTATTCATTAAATATTTAGATGAACAACATTTAGGTAATCTTCACTCTGAAACTACTAGCTAGGACCAATACTCCAGTGAACATTCATGTGCAAGCTTCTATGTGTACATATATTTCCATTTTTCTTGGATAGAGTGTAGAAGTAAAATTGTCAGGTCGTATGGAAACTCAGTGTTTGACATTTTGATGCAAATGAGGTATAATTTTGTATCATATCTCAAACTAGAATAAAATCGTAGCTAAGACATTTAACTCTCTTTTTAGTGAAATCATTATTATCATCTTTATTATTATCTATCATTGTTGCTAAACCTTAGTGACCAGATAGATTTCCTTATTCTAGATGTATAAAAGTACTTATTAGTTTCCAACTGTAAAATGTAAACTCTGTTTATTTGAAAGACAAAATCTTGCTAATTTTTCTCTGGAAGAATTAGCCTACTAGATAGCTTTTCTATCTACAGTTTTAACTATTAGACAAATGCAAATATAGATATAAATCTATACACAAACTAGCTAAAACACAAAGCAAAACTTTTTTGAATGTTGTCAAAAGATAATTTTCAAAAAGTTAAACATGACTCATAAAACAAACATAGAATGAACATGTCAAAGGTTTACTTAACCTATAAATGAGAGAGCCAAGAGGATGATAAAACCAGCTTAGAGTACTCAAGGAATTCTTTTTAAAAAGAATATTAGGATAACATTGCTAGGTTAGCTACAAAACTAGGAAATATACTTCAGGGAAATAAAAATCATATTGTGTTTTCTACTTGACAAAAATTTACAAGTTTGAAATTTAATCAGAAGCAATTAGCAAATCAAAAAAGGATATATTTCCCTAAATAATGCTTGAGTGGATCAGTTAAATGATTTTTTAGTTTTACATTGAAAGAATGTATGGTTCTCCCTTTTGCTTCATTCCAAATTTTTGATACTTTTTAAAACATTGCTTATTGACTGATCCTGAACTTTTACTTTTGAGGTTGTGTTTGTCAAATGCAAATCACTGGCCATAGAAGTCCTCAAACTTAGTACATGGGACAGAAAGTTTTGTTCTATGTTTCATTTCCTCGCTCACATTACTCATGTATCAAAATTGGGCTCTAATTCTACCCTGGGAAAAGAGTTCTGTGTTAACCTCAACACCAATTTCAACCACGTCTTAGAGGCAAAGCTTCTCTCCAAACTCACAACATAGATGATGTTTTAATTACTTTTCTCTCATTGCTGAGACAGAATACCTGACACCCAAACTTAAAGGGGTAAAGGTTTATTTAGTTCACAGTTTGTAGCGGTTTCAGTCCATAATGGACTGAATTCAAGGCAGGGTGACTTGGCAGAGAGGGATCGCAGAGTAGAACCAGTTCACGGCAAGCAGAAGACAGCAAAAACAAGCAAGCATGGGGAAGGCAAGCCTCTTTCTGTCCCTTCTATTGTATCCAGGCTACTGGGAGTAAAGCGGTGTCAAGCCCATCAGTGAACTGACTTAGTAATCACTCACCCATAATCCCAGCATCACACACTCCAGATCCAGCGACCTCTGAAAAAGCCCCACCTATGACTACATGAGGCTTTGGAGGGACACCCACACACACACCACAACAGATGGTAAGTCATGTTAAGCTCAGAAGAAAAGAAAACCTTGCAAAGGGACTCTAGATTTTGACATTCAAGTGCTCAGAATGCCATATTTCAGCAAAAAAGTCAAGAATCAGAAAGAAAAACAGCAACTCTCAGTGACATCCATGCTGTGAAGCACCCAAATCCAGAGGCTGCCAGCAGCCTTGCTTGTCTTGAAGTAAGCCAACCTCCATGGGACTTCTAAGAGATCTTACACAGACACTGACAACTCTGACCCATGTAGTTTGCATCAGCAACCTGTTTTGTATAGTCTGCTTGCTAACACTGATTCTTATATTTTTAAACAGTATTTTTTAAGAATATATAACCTAGGCCACATGTGAACTGTCAGCCATATGTATTTACTATCCCTCCCTTTGAAGGAGAAAGTTACTCATCCTTGTATTTCTTAATAACTATCAAAGTTTTATCACAAACTTGCTCAAAGGGAAAAGCTTTCTGCTACTCTTAATTCAAAGATTTGCTGTTCTTTGGTGGGGGCAGCAAGTGGGATAGGGATTGAATCCAGGGCCTTGAACCTGCAAAGGAAGCACTCTGCCATTAACTACATCCCCAGAACCAAGTATTTGCTTTCGATAGGCTATTTTATAGCAAAAGCATATGATTAGAGTATCACTGGACTTGACATCAAAAGAAAATAGTATTTGGTTAGAGATCATTAAACTCTTACGTGATAGTCAACTGCATGAGTTGTAACTAACTTCTCAGAACAAATTTTAATGTCATTGAAGTTCATGAGAATCAGTTACATGGAGGAAGTTATAGGTCAAATCACACAGAAATGTTTGGGACAATACTTCTTTTACAAGGTAAGTGTATTTTAAAAGCATACGCTGGGGAACAATACAAGAAAAGTAGACTAAAGAAATCTTTGGATGCCACACTAATTCTTAAATATAGTAAAGCTTAGGACCATCACGAAGAGGATTAGGGCACAGAAAGCAATCTGTGTGGAAAAAAATAGAAGAAACTGAGCTGTTTCAGCTAAGATGCGAAGATCAAGGAAAAATTGAATTATCATTTGCAAGGGTATGAAGGGATTGGGTATGAAGAACAGTTGTGCATTTCTTCTACAAAGAAATAAAAGCTTGCCCTACATTATAAGGGTTTCAGTGGTTACAAAGAACTCTCAGACATCAAGTAATCACCCTTTACACAGCTTTCAAAGACACTGGGTCTTTGGGAGAATTTAAAAATAGGACTGAATTGTGGCTTTGTGCGATGCGTTTAGTGTGGTCTTGCCTGGAGGGTGAGCCAGATAACCCCTTGAGATGAGCCAAGTGTTTATAATTTAAGAGCACATGGGGTGCAAACCACCAAATCTGGTGGACTTTAAAGGGATTCACAAAACAGCAACTGTTCCTGAGGGTTTATTCTGTGACGGAGGATGCAGGGAAAGCAACTATACAAGTGGCAAAAACGTGGGGTACCATCATCACAGGAGAACAGGGCAATATTTGCAAGTATTTAAATGTCTGGAAAGGGACACAGTTAAAAATCTGACTCATGAGGCAAAGACCTGAAGCACAGGAGGCAGCTACCCAGCTCTGAGGGAGACTGTCCAAGCAGCAGGGACAACAAAAGCAAAGACATTCCCTGGTACAACGGAGGAACAGCAAGAGTACCAGTAGACAGAGGGCACTAAGCGAATGGCAGAATCTTTTGTTTGTTTTATTTTGTTGCTGCTTTTTCTTTTGAGACACTGGAGATTAAACGCAGGGCCTCATACATGCTAGGAAAGTAGTCTACCACTGAGCTACATCCTCTGCCCTTTAAGATTCTTTTTTAACTTTTGAGACTGGGTCTTGCTTAGTCGTCCAAGGTTAACTTGAACTTTCAATCTTCCTATTTTCAGCCTCCCAAGTAACTGGGATTATAGGTATGTGCTGTCAGGCTCCACTTAGAATAATAATTCTTAAGAGAGGGAGGGGTGGGTTCAGAAGTGTCTTGCCCACCCCTATTCTGAGTGAGAGGTGGAGCAAGCACAAGGTTCTCAGCAAATGAAAGTTTAATCTGACTTAACTTTTAAAAGAACCCCTCTGGCTACAGAATAGAGCATCTCTGTGCCAACATTTTTGTCTCCAGCCCTTTGCTGTCTTAAATTATTGAATACTCTAAAAAATTTTATGTAGGTCATGTCTATAGATTTTTACCATATTAAAAATGTAAAACAATAAATGTTTATTTTAAATAACAATAATGAAGGTGCTATGTTAATGCAAATAACATTTTATGAAAATGACTTTTTCAAAACAAATAGGAGTGAGAAGATGACAGTGTTCCATATTTGCCAGTTGATTTAATGCCTGGCATACTGTCTGTTCACTACCACATATCATGTAATCCCTGGAAAAGTTCACTATGCACTAATCAGAAAATGAATTGAAAAGGCAAATGATGTTTAGTATTTTATGAAAGTCGCTTTGATCTCACTTACTCTGGAAGCACAGAGACCATTTAGGAACCTGTTCTGGTAAACCTGGTGTTATGGTTGATACATTGTGTCAACTTGAGCAGTCTGGAAGTTTAACTAAGAAACTCAGCAGAGAGCCAAGGGTCTTGCTTTGTAAATATCCTCATCCTGTGCAAGAGGAGGGCACAGGCAGATTTTGTGAGTCCTGCAGGGGCCCTGGGTTGTGGGGTGGCCTCTGTGCAATATAAAAGAGGAAAAGAGGTTTGCTCTGCCCTCTTTTACTCTGGCTGCTTTTGCTGGCTGCTGCCTTGAAGTGTTGCCCCAGTGCCATACCACCCTGTCTTGGAGCCAGCTGATTATGGACTGAAACCTCCAAAAACTGTAAGCTAAATAAACCTTTCCTTTCTTCATTTTGAGTATCGAGTATTTTGTCCCAGCAATGACAGAAAAGTAACCAAGATACCAGGTGACACAGCTGGGGTGGAGTAGGAGAAGCTGTGAGAACTGGTATGTTTCTTGGTGTATTATACAGTAAGTTTTGCTGACAGAATAGGTGTTGATATGAAAGGTAAAAGACAAAATTGACTCCAAGACTTCGAACCAGAGGAGCTGCACAGAAATGTAAAAGATTGTACAAATAAGAGATTTGAGATAAAATAAAGAATTGTCTTGGACTTGTTAATTTTCAGATACCCATTAAAACATCCAGTTGAAAATTTCAAATCAAAAGCTGGATGTTTAAATCTGGAATTCAGGGGAGACACTTTTTATTGTCTTTATATCTTTCATTGCTTTTTAAGGAAAGAAAGCATAAAAGTTACCTGTGTCCTATAGTAGCTAAAATAGAACATTTGTTCTACTCTCAAATTTGAAAGCTAGTTTGGCTAGATATTGAGCTCCACACAAACAGCTGCTTTCACCGGAAAGTTCCCAGCATTCAGTATTGTTGCTGAGAAGTCTAATCCTGGTCTGGTTTTCATTTCTTTGCATGCCCCCTCTTATCCTCTCCATCTCTTTTGCCAGAGGGTTTTGGGATCTTTCCTTTATCCCTAGTGCTCTAAAACTTCACAGTGGTAAGGGTCTTTCTAATAATTCATCCTCCTGGACACTTAAGTCAGGCTGTGTGATAAGGAGTTTCCTAGCTTGGGAAAATTTTCTTGTACTCTTTCCTTGATAATTTCTCCATTCATTTTCTCCTTTTACTTCTTATAAAATTTCTGTTTTTGAAATACTGGATCTGAATCCTGTATTTTTGTTTTTTCCTCCAATTCCTTTTTATTCTACCTGAACGTTAATTTTGTCAACATTAGCCTTTACCTAAGCTTTTGTGAAATGTTTATTTTATAAATACATTATCTTCTGCTAATTCTCTGAGAATTTTAATTAGAATTTAGAGATCCTAAAACTCCTGCTCTTTGCTTTTGTATTTTCCCCTGCTTTTGTTTTGTTGTTGTTGTTGTTGTTGCTTTTCTTCTGTTTTCTTGCTTCCTTGTGTATTTTTCTTGTGTCTTTCAGATTGGAGGCATTCCCACGTGGCTGGTGACCTATAACTGTGTTTTTCTAGGTGTTAGTTTATTTTGGGAAGCTATAACAGAATACTACCAGTTCTGAGATGTTTTAATGATTAGAAATGTATTGACTCACAGTCTGAAAGTTGGAAAATCCAATATTAAGTCCTTGGCAGCTGGAAAGCCCTCTTGTTCCATCATCATAAAGTAGAAGGAATCAGATAGCAGATGAGCTAAGAGAAGGAGAGGAGGGAGGGAAGGAGGAAAAGAGAGTGACCAAGTACACTCAAAAGGCGGTCGATAATGGCATTAATTCATTCATTAGATGAAGCCCTTAGGACTAAACACCTCTTAAAAGCTCCACCTTTTTTGGTTGTCGCTTTTTTTTTTTTTTTTTTTTTTTGTGGAACACAATTCCACTGAAGGGCTTCACAAAGGGGCAATCAGGTCATTAGCAATCTTTTGGTTGTGTGACTTACACTTTAATGTAACTGCTACAGGAATATGACTCCTAGGATCTCATTGCTTTCTGAAATCCTCCTAAGTCATCTTTATCTTAGTGCAGCCCAAAAGTGTGTATGTGCACCTACCTACCCGCTCCTGCACTTGAAGACATCCACCTGACCCAGTGGGAGAAGCTCTGTCCATGGGAATAATGAGTTAGATTGTGTGTAAATATATGTATTCATCAATGTATTGTTTGGGCATTTATGTATGTGGCTGTATTTTGTAAATGTACAAGCACCGGGACAGTAGGACTCATCTAATAAGTCAAAAGTGAAATTGAATCTAGGCTTAGGCTTCCTGTCAAATGTTTGCTTTTCAGTCAATGCTCATTGTACTCTCATCAGTACATTCCTCAAAATAAAAGGGATTTTTGCATGTTTTAGGAATCTGGGGAGAGGGCTGCACGCATCTTGCTTGAAGGATCAATTTCATTTAATATCTTATGTTTTAACTTTTAAAAGTATGTGATTTTGCATTTGATTTTGAATGCCTGTTGGTTTCAATAGAACATGGGGGGGTTTTGGTTATTTGAGACAGGATCTCGCTATGTAGTGCAGGCTGACCTTGAACTCACTATGTAATCTAGGCTGGCCTCAAACTTGGGGCAATCCTTCTGCCTTAGCCTTCCAAGTGGTGGGATTACAGGTATGCACCACCATGCCTGGCTGAATACAACATTTCTGTTATTAATCTCAAATCTTTGAGTAAAGTCAGTGTGCTGGGCAAGTATGCCCTGTGTACCCAGGGGCTTCCTACCTACCCGCTCTTCCACTTGAAGGCATCCACCTGACCCCATGGGTCAGGAGAAGCTCTGCCCATGGGACTGAAGAGTTAGATTTTGAGTTCATGTGCTGTCAGAAGGACTCCCTCTTCTCCTGTCCACACACACCCACACAATGGTAACTTAAACAATGAAGGACATAGTTTCTTTCTCTCACATAATAGTCTGCACATAATCATACAGTGCAGAGGACTTGGCTTCCTTATAAGTTGATGTTCCACCATTGCTAACACATATCTCTCACTTGTATGATTGAGGTTGATTAATCCTAAGACTACCTGCTGTGTCAGAAGTGGAGAGGAGGGCATGTGGAGGGCAAGTTCCTTTCCTTTAAAGACACAATTCAGGGTTGAATCCATCTTTTCTGTTTATATTCCTCTGGCCAGGACCAGGCACACAGACGCATCTACCTGCGGGGCACTGGAACGTGCTAATCTATTATCATGGAAAGGGGAAAGTGAGGCTAAATACTGGGAGCCCACACATTGTCCTCCCAAATAATACTGACATGTTTTAGGGAAGGACACAAAGAGCACAGGAACAGCTGGCAATAAAGAGTCAGCTGAGGGCCCCTTCAGTGACTCCTCCTGGACATCAGATGACTCAGCTTCCAGATTGCAGCTGCTTGCATTAGGCACAGCCCTGATGTCATGCAGGGCCCAGAAAGGCAGCTGTGCCTTGGAATGCAGCAGTCAGAGGAACAGCCTTTCCATAAGGGATTTGAGCCTCACACCTGCAGGTCTATAAACACCTGTAAGGAACTCTTTTTCTTAAGGAACTGTCCAGTTGATTTCATCATTATTGGTCTTGGCTGTTGACGCTTCCATCAAACATTGGATCCTGCTCCAGAGATGCTAGGTCCTGTGCAAATTCTAAGAGTCACACAGTGTGTGGGGAATCTTAGAGAATCTCACATTTGTGACCTCTGAATTGGGACAGATTGACATTTTGTGGGGTTTTGATAGGTACAGAGTTTGAGATGATTGATGAAGAAACTGGCTTATCTTGAGGCAAGTGCAAAAATTACCAAATATTGCGATGCAAACATTACAATTTTGGGATTCTTACAATCACTTTTTATCAGTATCAGGTTTAGAGGCACATACAGTAAATTGGATTTTTCAGAATCCGGAAAATTCCCAAGAGAAGCCTAGCTTATATTTTCTTAAGCAAACAATGAGATTGATAATTGTTATATTTACTACAAGGTACTTTTCTAAGTATGCATCATTTAAAGAGGTTAAAAACCTGTGTAAGGTCAGCAACTGGTAGCCATCAAAGTTGCAAATCTTGGTCCTGGCTGTAAAATTTACATATCTTCATTGTATTATAGTATATAAATGGTAACCAGAGATAGACAACTTACATTTATTTTTATTTTTTTAGATTAATGTGGCTGCTTGTGATTAAACTTAGAGTTCTGGGAATGCAGATGTTCACTGAAGTAACATATACATATAAGGTAATAACAGGAGTATTTTTATTAGTTTTACCATTGACATATATTATTTTAGATATGTACAGCTGTAATCAGTTCATAAGCAAGAGAATTGACAAAAATTACCTTTGAGTTTTGTGTTAAAATGCTATTAATATGGTTTGGTGTGCTAAGTAGAAGCTTGTCACATCTTTATGAATGGTCTGCCTCACTGCAGTTGTGGGCCCAGTAAGTAAGTGGTGCCCATTGTAGTTTAGAGGATACATAGTATGACAGCAGTTTATTTCTGCAAAATGTTCAAGGAGCCTTTTCTTCAATAGAAGGGATAAAGATTTTAGACCTAAATTAGGGTTATGAACAAAGGACTATATCATGTGAGGACTATATCATACTTTGTAAACCAAAAGTATTTTAGATGAGGTACTGAGGTATTTCATTAACGTCAAGCAGCAGATGTATTTCTAGAGAATCTCAGGAATGTATGTTTAGAACTAAGAGTATCTTTACATTCACTCAACTGGACTGAGATTTTTTTAATTGAAATGTACTGTCATTTCAAAAAGCCCCTCTGTGCCACATGCAAATAAGAGCATAACAGATCCCTTATATGGGGAAACCACAAATCTTGAAAACAGTGGTTTTCCTTGATGTTCCTTGGCCACACTACTGTTTGGCTTAACTAACATTTCTGGTAATGGAGTTGCTTGAGTCTCAGTGTCAGTTTGCTCAGAATTTTATGTTTTTGCCAGACTTCTTCCTGTTGACATATTCACTGAATCAAAATTATTCTCATGACATCATAAGCAGTGTTAAGTATGGCATTTGAAAATAGTCTAAGACTCCAATATGTTAACCTATTTGGATGTATTTGCTTGGAAATCTGGAATGAAGCCTGTTGTTAAATATATTTGTTTTATAATGTAATCTGAAAAAGATGAGAAAATTCTTGACCCCATTAATAAGGTTTTCCAGTAGTTGATCTGCATATCTCAGCATCTTACATGCTAAGGTGTTTCATTTAATAGAAATGGAGAAGGCAGCAGGATTGCTATGCTTTAAAAACATGCATCTATATCCTCATTTTTAGGAGGATTATACATAAGCATAATTGCTGTTTTTACATGAGGATTACCTATGAACAAGATTCAGAAAATCCTCATCTTTTTTCCAACACTAAGCAGTTGACATAAAAAATATCATTATTTTTCATAGTAAGTGCTAAAGTATAAAATGTTTATTGAAAACATGTATGCACAGCCTTTTTGTGATAGGAAAATGAACTACCTGTTCTCTCATGTAGCTGTTGGATGAAGGTAGAGTCTACCCCTAAATTCTGTAAAGTTATTAAGTGCCTAAGAGGCTGGAGAACTGAACCATTTAAAGCTAAAGAGTTAGGAGCTTCTGCCAGTGGACAAGCAAATAAATTTAAAAGACAGCACCTCTGAGTTTACATTATACTCTGTGTATAATACACATTTAAAAGTATGTCTGATATTATAATGTAAATTGACAGGAAATTTTAGGTAACTTCATTCACAGTTTTTAGGAAACACTCTGTAAAGCAACACTCTTTATCGTTAACTGATTCCTAAGTTAAATCAGGCAGGAATTCAGTGCAATGTTCAGTTCTGTTGTTTCTGCTGTCTGTGGCATGTTGGTTTATTGATTTAGAATAATGGGCTCTAAAAATAGATTACCTAGGTTGCATTCAGGCCCTTCTACTTACTGTTGTGTAAACTTCAGCAGGATAATTCCAAAGCTTCAGATTCTACCTCAAACACAGGGTCATAGTACTTTAAGCCCCAGGTATTTGGGAGGTAAGTAATATAATACGTGTGAAGTGCCTGCCACCTGTTAGATACACTGTAAACCTTAGTTCATGCTGTAGGGCTTTCCTTTATACAGAATGAGAGTTTTGTAAAGAGCAGTACTCACTGTTACTCTAAAACACTTACCAAATAAACACGGATTCCACTGGAAACTACCGTTCTAACATTCGGAGCATCATCTACATGCAGAAAATGTTCCAGAGGACTAACCCACAGCTATGTGTGTAGAGCTCTGTGTGATGTAAAACCGTTACTTCTGACAAGTAGGTCAGGGGTGGAGAGTTCCCGAATGAGCAACCCAGTCTCTGCCCTGACAGAGTTTACATTGTGGGAGGGGAAACAGATGAGTGTATAAATAACCCATGGCAGCAAGGGAGTGAACAGATCAGGTAGGAAAGTGTTGATCTTGGACGGCACACGAAAATACTCAGCCACAGGCTTCCAAAGTAGGACACTGCCAGTATGGCCTAAGACCCTCCAAAAGTTATCCAGGCAGCGGGGAAGGTGGGCCTCTTGGTCCTGATGGGGTGCTCTGGGAAGAGGTGCTGTGCCAGTGAGTATTAACTAAAGATTCGATGTTGAAATACGGGAGCTGGGGGTGTAGCCCAGTGTTGGCACGTGTTCAGCGTGTGCATGGCCCTTGATTCCACTCCCAGCCCCATGAATGAATGAATGTTGAATTCCTAAGAGTTCAATTCTAAGTAAGCAAACTTCACCTTTGGTAGGGGCAAATAAAGCTCTGGTTTTCCTCTAAGACATCATTTGGTGCCTAGCTTTACTTTGTATTACTGGAAGAGAAAACAGATGTTTCTAGGATAGGTTTTAACTTCAGCTGCATGATGGAATCACCCTAGGACCTTTTAAAAACATTCATGCCTAGGTTCCACCCCAGGGACTCTGATTTAACTGAATCCAGGCATCCACAGTGTTAAAGCTTTCCAGGTGATTCCAACATGCAATCAAGGCTCCTCTACCTGCCCTGGGTTTTATGCCCTATCCCCAGGTGTTCTCTAATAAATTTCAGGACAGCCCACATTCTGTCAGCAGGTTTTCCAGTCAGCAGTTTCTAACTGAAACCAGTGGATGTATTTTCTCTTTGGAAACACATGGCTCTTTCTGTGTTCCAGTCCGCGATGCTGGCTCCTGTAAGAACATTTAGACTCCTGGTGGCATAGTAGGGAGCTTTCTCAGTGAGCAGCCTCATCCAACCATGATTTACTGTCTTGTTTTTCATATCTCCGTGGGATGACCAACCCACAAGTTTTGTGCTAGAAACTTTTATTCAAGTCATTTAACAACAGGTTCTTCCTAAATCTCATGCAGTACCCAGCTGTCAGGTACCGAGTTGAGGCCTGTTGTGTTTGGTGCTTCAATCTGTCCTTGTACTTCCAGACTCTTGACTCATTTTTAGTGCTTCATGTTCCTTTGTTTATCTCGATTTACTTAATATTTTTCTATGGGTCCTGTTGCCATGACTTTATTCTTCCATTTGACAAGGATCTATTGTGTGACAGATAAGAGCCAGGCAATCTCCTAAACAGTAAGGCCGAAACAGTTTCCAAATCAGGCAGCAAAATTCTGCCTATGTGGGACTTACATTCAACCAAGAAGCAGAAAAGGAAACACATAAGTAACTAAACTGTGTGCTATATTTAAAAAAAATGTTTAGCTATAGAGGAGAATAAGGTAAGTGAGGAGGAAGGGGAGTGTGGATCATAGATTTTAATAGTTAATTGGCTTTGCAGTATTATCCAAGGAGAAGTGATAACGGCTTCAACTACAGTAGTGGTGGCAGAGATGGTTAAAAAAAAAAAGTAGTTGAAATCTGGGTGTTTCAGCAAGGCTTGAAGAAGGCAAGATTTGAGCCTCACAGATACTAGGAAGAGGAGAATTCTAGGCAGAAGTGCTACAAGTGCAGCGTCCCCAAGCCAGTAGTGAATTTGGAATATTCTAGAAACTACTGAAAGGACCTGAATGGTTAGAGCAAAGAGAAGTAGCAGGAGATGGCTAAAATAGGGAGGGGTGGAAGTGAGTCTGCATCAGTCTTGGAGGACTTTTGTAAAGGTTTTGGTTCTTTTCCTGAGGGAGATGGAGAGTTACTGGAGGGTTTCAAACAGAGGAGAAACCCAGTATTTTAATAGTGTCACTCCATCTGCTCAGTTGAGATGAACCTATTGGGCTCATTGTGGAAGCAGGGAGACCAGTGAGGAGTTTATTGCAGTAATCTAGTTGACAGATGATCATGACTTGGACCAAGGTAATAGCAGAGATGGATCAGAGATGTTTGGAGGCTGGGGATGTAACTCAGTGGTAGAGCAGTTGCTTTATATGCACCAGGCCCTCGGTCTAATCCCCAACACTGCAGGAACAAAAAAGAAAGGAAGAAAGAAATCGTTCAAATCTGGATATATTTTAAGGGTAGAATTAGCCCCTTTTACTAATATTTTTTCACAATACTCTTTAGAAAAACTAAGGCCCAAACTTCAGTAACTGTCCTGAATAATGCTAGTCACAGCATTAGGTTAACTTTCTGGCTCTTAAATACTGTGCTATATATTTAGCATTTTTTAGTTAGTACATATTTGCAGTACATAATGATTACTTTTATAATGGGGAGTTTGCATATGCACTTAACACTTCTTAATTGTTTTATTGTCTCCTATACCTCTCATCCCTGTCTGCTCTTTCCACCTCTTGATCCCCTTCTCATTTGCAAAACCTGCATTTCCATTTTTTCCTTCTTTTTTTCATCCTCTTTCTCTCCCTTCCCTTCCCCCGCCTCCATCTTTTGTTTCCTTTTCCATTCGAAAAAGATCTCCCTACTTTCTATTATCTATGTTTCATTTTGTTCAACATTACTGCTAGTCTGATCCCATCATAATGTCCTGCCATTGCCACGTTCCCCTTTTGCTCTACTTGTCCATTCCTGGCTGTTTACTAACCTAAGCTCTCGGGAATCACTGTTGCTTGTCCAACACACTTCCCTTCTTGGAGTCTTTTTTCCACACTAGGTCCGTGGAAGGTGACTGAGGCAGGCAACAGAGTAAAGGATCAAGATACAGCTAATACGGTAAAAGAGTCCATGGTTCAAAATAAATCAGGCCAAGAATATCTCTTGTCCCATTCCTCTTCTTTCATCCCCTACCTCCCCAAATAAGATAAAACAGTTTTCCATTTCCGCCTCTATGCAAATAACTCGGGTAACCTTGACTTCTTTGCTTCTCTTTTGTCCCTTAACAGAGTATAGGTATCATGCAAAAATAGAGTGGTGCAAAATAACTGGGTGGTTCTCTGCCCAAAACTAAGTGCATCACATTCTAAATTCTGGTGGTCACGTAAGTATTTTTGAGCCACACTTTTAACAACTGCGAGAATTCTAAAGTAAGTGTACATTTGTTTTTTCACTGATTCAGCAATTATTTATTGAGTGCTTTTTACATGCCAGACATTGGTCCAGGGAACAAGAGGGAGGGAAGAGTGAGTAAAAACAAGAGTTCCTGCTTCTTAGGAAGCTTTCCATATGATGCAGAAAACATAGAAAAGCACAAGTAAACAAGCATACACATATTGAAGATATGAGAAAAACAACTTAGGAGAAAAACAAAAAGGAGTCCTGGGATGGTGTGCCGGTGAATGAGTGAGTGTTCATATCCTCACTAGGGCAACCAGGCTGGGCATCTCTGAAAAGAATATTTATGTGCAGACCTAAAGGAACTGAGAGAGCAGTATTCTTGCCCGGGAAGGCTGTTCCTTGTTTCAGGAAGTCTTTAGATAGTTTTCGCCTCCCTGCATCCAAATAGGTTTATTTTGTACTATGACTTTAACACTTCCCAAACCCTGGCAACTCCCAAGTTCTCATTTGTGTACAATTTTTATGTTTTTGTGTATCATGTAAATTAAATTTTAAGAAAAAAATCATCAAAACATTAAAAAAAGAACAAAAAACTCTGTAATCCTCTTGACTGCTCTCAGACCTTCCATCCAACCCATCAACTGGAGTACCAGTTACTTATTGTGCCCATTAATCTTGATTGTCAGCTTGGCTGTTGGAGAAGTGATTGGTTTATGATGACACCAGCCTCGTCAGTGGGTTAGCTCATTGATGAGTTCATAACTGAATGAGGCATTGAGGGGGCAGTCTAGCTGCAGGAGATGGTCATGGCGGGGTGCTCTTGGGAATATATGTGATCCCTTCCTCTCAGGCTCATCTCCTGCCCCTTGCTTCCTGGCTGAGCAGATTTCCTCTGCCAAGTCTTTTCTGTCTTGGAGCCAGCCAACCATGGACTGAAACCTCTAAAACCATGAGGCAAAATAAATCTTTTCTTTTTTAAATTGTTGATATCTGGTGTTTTGTTCCAGTGATGAGAAGATGACTAATCCATTTATACTGAGAAAAAAAAAATAGAACTCTTGTGGCAGTCAGATGAAGAAATTGAAGTTGAAAAGAAAGCCGAATGCAATAGAATTCCCTTCAGAGTAGTATATAATTGGCTAAAGAAAACCAAAGCTATATGAACCCAAGAGCCCAGACTGATGTGAAGTCTCGTCTGAAGTCACATTTCTGTAAAAGAATTACAGCTTCAGAGTGGGCCACTATGAGTGATTCAATGTGGCTTAACATCACTGTTAGTTGACAGAACAAAGGCTATTGCCTCATGGAGTAAAAAAAGACTTTAGGTACCCGTGGGAATATTTACATAAAGGTATTTCCTATTCCTGCTTCTAGAAACAGTGTGGCACCTGATGGGGAAGCTAGACATGCAGTTAGGATAGTGCGTGCATGTGTGTGTGTGTGTGTGTGTGTGTGTTCTCAAAATGTCAGGGGAAAGGACTCTGATAATTTTCTAAGAGCAAGAGATTAGGTATTCTACTCAAATGAATTTGAATAAGAACAATGAAAAGGAAGTTAAGTAGTCAGTGTCCTTCTATTTTAATTTAGCATAATTTCCCAGTATTCAGATTCTGAGTACAAAAGGTTCTTGTTTTGCTATACAGAGTTCCTGGAAATTACACGCAGACACCCCTGAAGGAGACTGGAACCCTGCAGTGTTAGGGGATTGCATTCTCCACCCAAGGATTTAGCAACAAATGAAAAACAGGTGTAATCGAGTATTACACAGAAATACATCTGTGGTGCTGCTGTATTTCCGTTTCTCTCGCTAGCTGTGATGGGAGCATAAGTTCCACACTAGTTACCCCTTCATGGAGAGAAGCTGAGCCCTTTCTAATCTAAGTTTGAAAGAAACAATCTGCCAGGCATGGTGGTACATGCCTTTAATCCCAGCACTCCGGAGGCTGAGGTAGGCGGAGCATTGTGAGTTCGAGCCCGGCTTGGGCTACAACGTGAGCACAAGGCCGGCCTGAGCTACATAGTGCGACCCTGCCTCAAAAAACTAGGGCCAGGAGTTTGGCTCAGCAGCTTAAGCACCTGTCTGGCAGGCGCGAGGTTGTGAATTTGATGTATGGTCTTCAGGTAGCTAATTTCCTGAATAGGATGTCAAGGTGAATTTCCCATAAAGGAAGTTGTTATGGTCTGAAATAATATTCCCCATGAAGAGCTTGGACATTGGAAACAGACAGACTTCAGCTGGAATTTTTGCCATGCCATTCACAGGCTTGGTGACCTTGAGGAAGCTATCAAACTTTTCTGCAGCCTCTGCCTTCTGTAGAGCAGAGATAATATCAACCTCATGAATTTAATGTGGGGTTCCACAGATAACACTTTTAATGCCTGGCACTGGTAAGCATAATAGGACATTAAATTGTTGTTCATTTCCTGTTTAACAAAAATATTTGTTTCTTCCATTTCTACAAAGAAGTCTTCATTTTTAGTATGGTACCCCAAATTAGGAATGAAGACTCCAAACTCAAGGAAATTCTTATTTTTAATAGTAAATTCTCATACTCACTATATGAACAATGTAGAAACAACCTAAATGTCTATCAGCAGATAAAATACTAATGAAAACATGTGATCTGTGCCCAGAATGGAATATAATTTGGCTTTTACAAAGCAGGAAATTCTTCATGTATGTTGACATGGATGAAGCTTGGATATTACAGTAAGTGAAATAAGCCAGTCACAGAAAGACAAATCCTGCCTGAGTTCACTTCAATAACATATCTAAAATAATCAGATTCATACAATCAGAGAGTGCAATGGCGGTTGACAGGGGCCAGGAACAGGGAGAAAAGGGAAATTATAGTACTAATCAATGGACAGAGAGCTTCAGTTAATAAGATAAGTAAGCTCTCTAGAGACCTGCCCTACAACTTTGGTCAGTAAACTATACTGTACACTTAAACATTTGTTGAGAAGGTAGATCGTGTATGAAGTGTTCTTACCACAATAGCATAAAAAAAATTTAAAGCAGTAATCTTTCTTGTTCACAACTACCAATATCCTCTTTGTTGATAACAGTAGTTGTCACAAATTAAATGCTGATTTCCTACCTAGTACTGCAATTAGTGCTTGGTACAATTTTTTCTTACATACTTCTCAACAACCCCATGAAAGAAGATACAATCCTTTCTCCCATTTTGAAAGGGAGGAAGCAAAAGAATTAAATAGCCCCTCTCCTGGTCACTCAGTTTACCAGTAGCAGAGTCTGAATTCCAGATTAGGCATTTTGACCTTAGTGCCATGCTCCCAGACAATATGATTGTGGGGCTTTACTTTAATACCCTAGCATGTGCTGCTGGGGTTCAGCTCAGTGGTAAGGTATGTACTTAACATGTGCCAGACCCTGGGTTCAATCCTCAGCACTGCAAGAAAATGAATAATAACAGCACTCTAGTACCAGGTTAACGTGATCATCTGTTCTTGAGAAGAGCCAGTTCCTTAATAACTGGAGATATATCCTCCAAAAATACATATATAGACGAGGCATAGAAAATATAACCTGGAAGAGTATTTCTGTTTCTTACGCTTGTTTTCTTTTCCCTTTTCCCATAATAAAACCAGAGCTGTAGAAAAAAATGGAAAATCTCTCATCTGGGGGAGAGTAAGTAGGTGGAAATAATGCATTAGCACTTAACTGTTAAAATAATTTAAGATTATATATCCCTGAAGGAAGTTCATTTTAATCTCTGCAAGCTCATTGCTATCTCCCTAATTAATTATGTGAGTCAAAGAAAAGAAAGGTATGGAATATGTATTAGTTCAGCTTTGTCCTTATTGTAATGCTTCCACTCCTTGAATATTTTCTATATTTAATCCGTTTGTGTGTTTTTTGTATGTTGCCATGGTAAATCTCATTCCATGATGTGAGAGACCTTATTGCTATGGAGGGTTTTTTTTTTTTTAACATTAAACACTACATTTTCATTTCCACATTTTATCTTGATGTTACCAGGGCAACTCAAATAATTTCATTTTCTCTTTGAAGTTGGTATGCTTAAGGCTGTTATTCCTCATGCTTACTCATTTATGTTCTTACAGTTTTTTTCTAGTTTAATTCCTGCAGCTACTTTTCTGACACAGATGTTTTCTACTTTTCTTTCAATAATCACCATAACCGGTACATTGTTGGTGTAGTAGTTAAGCATTTGAGGGGATTGCAAATCCCATTGATAATTAGAAAAGAGCTATACACCCTTTCACCAGTACAGTGCTGGGTTATGAAATAATAAACTGTTGAATGTATAGAAGCTTATCCAAAGTACCTCTCATCCAAATCCATTTTTTTTTTTTTTTTTGGTCTTTTTGAGAGAGGATTTCACTGTGCAGTTCAGGCTGGCCTTGCACTAACTGTAGCCCAGCCTGGCCTCCAACTTGCAGTGATCTTCCTGCCTCAGCCTCTTGAGTGCTGGGATTACAGGCATGCACCATCACACCCAGCTTCTATTTGATTTTAAATAGCAAGTTGCAAGAGTTTGTGTAGCAAAGAATTTATCAAAAAATCTATTCAAATCTATTCCATTTCTAAATTCAAATTATTAAGATACCTCTTTATTCTCATTTCTTCACCTAAAGGCACTCTCACACCTGATTTTTTACCCTGTCCTCTTGCATACGACCTGCAGGAGTTAGATGGCTAGTTGGTATAAGCTATCCTCACGCTGGTGTGGCTCACACATACCCTTTGAGCTAGAATCAGTATAAAAAGAAGAGGGGAAAAGAAAATGAATAATACATACATTTTTAAATCTCCTTGTGTTTAGATCTGTTAACCACTAATTCTATTATAGCTTCTTATTTATCATTGATTCCCAGTGCTTAGCACTTGGTAAGAAATACTGAAAGAGAGAGGAAGGAAGGAATGATAGAGAGGAGGAAAGAAGGAAAAGAAACAATGGGCATATCAAATGAAGGGAAGGAAAAAAAGAGAAAAGTAAAATAGCGAAGTAGATGAACCTGGAGGATACTGTATTAAGTGAAATAAACCAGGCACTGAAAGACAAATGCTGCATGTTTTCTATCATATGTGAAATCTTAAAAAAAAAAAAATCTCATAGAAACAGAGAGTAGAATAGTGGTCATTAAAGACTGGAAAGGGTAGAGAGGAGAAGCGATAGGGAGAGGGTAGACTGGTACCAGTGCAGTTAGAGAGGAG
Organism: Dasyprocta punctata; assembly: GCA_004363535.1. Classification (NCBI taxonomy): domain Eukaryota; kingdom Metazoa; phylum Chordata; class Mammalia; order Rodentia; family Dasyproctidae; genus Dasyprocta; species Dasyprocta punctata. The sequence goes on along the minus strand of RJWM01003070.1, from coordinate 60,345 downwards.
GAATTAGTTTTTTGGCTTCTGTAGCACAGTACAGTGACTACTCTGCAGCAATTCATTGTGTATGTCAAAATAACTACCGTGGAAAAGTTAAGAGGTTCCCAACACGGAGAAATGACAAATGTTGGCGAGATAATACTACTTACCCTGATTTGATCATTATACATGTAATATGTGACATATACAAACATTATGTGCCAATTAAAATACTTGAGGAAATTTTAAAAGCAGGCCACGGGAGACCTTCCTCAGACAAAAGAGTAGATTTCTGAGCATGGCTTGGAAATCAGTTCCTAAGGAGGCTGACATCCCTTGGCATAAATGTGGAGGAGAAAAGCAGTCTTTGGCCCTCAGCACTGCCACTTGCATTCAGACTCGCGACCTCCTGAACATCCCCTCTTTGGTGATGAGCAACTCACTGAGGTACTAAAACAGTGCTGCTATGTGTGACGAGAATTTTATGAACTCTGTGCAAAACCTGAACTCCTGAACCAGAGCTTTGGGCATTTTAAATTTTTACACTGAATTAGAGCTGAGACATCATGCAGAGAATGCTGTGGTAATTGGAAGGCTGTTTACCTCATGTAACAGCCCAGTACAGGGGGAAGCTGCTAAGCTCACACACTTCTACTGAAAGATCGTTTTCATAGATTTTCACACATCTTAGAAAAAGATGTTTGGTGGATGAGTCTCTGATTTTTTGCTGGTTCAGGCTAAGAAATGTAATTTGTTGATCTCCTTTTCTCTGGGCATCTGGACCAGCGCAGTCCTATCCTTTATGTCTAGATAAAAATTTTTAAAATTACTTTCTTCCAAATAGAAACAAAACATTTATAATGAATTACCCAGGGGAACATGAAACATTTTAAGAGGCATAAAAAGCCATGACGTTGCAGACCTTCACTCAATCTGAAGTGGTTTGACCCTGACCTTCAGTTTTACTTAGCTTTTATTATTTATACTTCATTTTCCTGTGCAGGCAACACTTCCTACACGCCAAGCAGCTCAGCTACCTCTTTATCACATCACCTTAAAATTCTGCTTCATCTTATTTGACACAGTCGTGATTCAATGCGTCTAAATTTTTCACTATCTGCCTTTCTACCATCGTGCAGATTTCATAAAGACAGGTTATGTCCTCCTTACTCCTTTATTCACACAAATGAGCTCCATACCTTACAGATAAAAGCTATTATTAGTACTACCGGGAAAATGAATGAAACTTCCAGGCCCCATGGTAGGTGTTAGGGACATAAAGCTTTCGAACACACTGCGTCTGTCCACGAGAATTTTTGTTCTCAAGGAGTGGCTGTCTCCATGGACAGCCTGTGCCCCCTCAGCCTGCAGCAGAAGACAGATCAGGGTGAATCAGATCCTGGGTTTTTTCCACCCCATTTCTCAATATCCCACTTCTCTCTCCAAAGAATCCCACGACTCATCCTGCTCATGTCCAAAGACGTTGAAATGCACCAACCTATTTTTCCACCAATTTCCATTTTTCTGTTGAGTCAGTATTTATTTATTTTACAGAAACTATTTTTATGTCCATGTAACCATTATTTATTGATTCATTGATTTATTTATTCATTTCTAGTACTGAGGACTGAATCCAGGGCTTTGAAACTAAGCTACATCCTTTTCTTGAGAGAGGGTCTTGCCAAGTCACTTAAGTTGCCCAGGCTGGGCTTAAACTTGCAGTTCTCCTGCCTAAGCCGCCCAGAGTGCTGGGATTATAGGCACGCGCCATCACGCCTAGCTGTAACCATTTTTTGGTCTCTGAAATGTTAGTCTCTGTTAACTTTTTAAGATGATAGGACATCTGAAAGAACAGAATAAATAAAAACAAACATCCTCACAGTTTTCCATAAACCTTACCTTTTCCCTTGGCTCAGTGCCTGTTTTCCAGCACCCAAAAATCACCTACTTCATTCCTAAGTTCCTCTTCAGAATTTCCAAAAAGTCTCTCACCTTTGAAATGCTCGACTTTTAAGAGTAAAATTTTTCCTGTTTCTGCCTTACTTTTTTTCTACTAAATCTTAGGTTTTAATTGAATTCTATGACCTTTCTATGCAGTTTTTCATTTGTTTAGTATTTGTAATTAATATGTCTAAGCCACCCAGTTTAACAACTCTGGAGCTAGTATTTTTCCAAGCACCTCTCACCCACCTTTTCGTCCTCCTGATGCAGTAACTGGACAAACTCAGTTCTGAAACCAGCTCCATGTCAGCATGCAAGCTGATCTCTTGCGAGGCTTCTCAATCTTGTTTTCTAGGCATTTCAACCATTTTAAAAAATATATTTGGCAAGGCTCTAGATATTTTTGAGATGTTTTTTCTCAAAGAGACCTCATCTAACCCCAAGCAAACTTTCTTACTAATAATAGCCATTGCAAGTAAGCCATTTCAAAATATATAGTTTCCCCGTTAAGATGACACTGCTTTGAGTCTTAATCCGACTTAGCTAATATTTTTTCTCTACTTTTTTGCTGACAGAAGATTCAGGTGAATAAATTCAAGGTCTTACAGTTGGACTGACTTGGAATTTTAATGATTGGTTTATTTAAAGAACGTATATTGAGCATTTATTATCAAGCTCTAAGGCGTTGAGATAATAATGATGAAAAAACCCAGAAACTGTCGCTGCCTTCATGGAGCTTGTGGTAGGGGGAGACCAACCTGAATCCTCAAATACAAGTAAATGGAAAATTATGTCTATTCGGGCCAAAGTGGGATGGCCACAGTGCTCAGAGTGTCTGGATGCTGGATCTGAATGGTGCTAGAAGCTAGGACTGCAGTAAGCTTAGCAACTGTCAAAGCACTGGGGAGGAATGAAAGAACATTCCAGCTGTGGGATTAGCACTGCAAGGCCCTGCCACTATTATTTATACCTTTGTTGTAGTGACTTTTCAGGAGCCACATGGATCATGTGGCCTTTGCTCTCATGTCATGTGTATCACTTAGTTTCACTATTTTTTTTTGAAGGAAGATAGTTGTTTTTTATCTTTTAAAATTGAACAATATATTCATTTTCAGAAGCAATGTATTTTCCAAGAAATGTTTTCATATAGATTTTTGGCACAATCTAGTTTGAAGAAGCCAGCAGTCTTGGATCACATCCTTCTAGACCCTTCACCCAAAGAATTCTCTGATCTCTGAGTTGTGACTTGAGGAGTATTATATAGCTTCACATTAGATTTTATTTAGTTGTGCTATGAGAAAATAAAACTTGGAAAAAGGAATTAAGAATGTCTAACTTGGAAAAGATGACCATTAAATCAGTATGTTAGATCTAGAGCCAAACCCAACAATTCTTGTTCCTGCAGGCACAAAGCTCTACATTAAGTATTTATCAGCTGTATAGACAACAACCTAATATTCTAATTTTCAAATGCATTTGCATTCATTTTAATAGTCTACTAATAAAAGTTTCATAGTTGTGGATCTCTTCCCAATGAGCTATTTTCTCCTGGAGGCTGAAGGCCCTGATGCTTCTTCCTTTCATCATGGGTTTTCCTGAGCACAACCACCAGGAAAGACAAAGCAAGAGTGGCATGAGATGGGAGAAGCCTTCTTGGGTGCTCCAGAGCATTACTCGGACAGAGTTTTTCTGCTGTCATCAAACCTTCCATGGTTAGGGGCTGGGAATTTAGCTCAGCAGCATAAGCACCTGCCTGGCAAGCACAAGGTTGTAGGTTCGATCCCTGGTACCAAAAAAAACCAAATCAAAACAAAACAAAACAAAAAAACCAAACCTTCCATGGTCCCTGATCCTAGAAGGGAAATTTTAAATGGTGGATTCCTGTAAAGATTAGCTGACTAGGGCCAGGGATATAGCTCAGCAGCACAAGCACCTGCCTGGGAAGCATGAGGTTGTGAGTTCGATCCCAGTACAAAAGAAAAAAAAAAAAAAACAAAGATTAACTTACTAAAGGAAGAAAAGAAAAATGATCACACTGTTTGAAAAGGATCAAACCCATTAGTCTGTCAGCCTCTCACTTTAAACATCAGACTCTTGTATCCTGAGCAATATTACTTTGTATTTAACAGAGCTGGAAATTTTAAATTTTACTTCTAATTAAAAAAATCAAGTAGCAGTTTTTTGGTGATGGGTACCTACCAGTCTAGCATCATATTTGTGAAAAGGTGTTTGAAAAACAGGCTAAATTTCTTGTGAGAACAGAAATGACAACTTCCCTCTATAGAATCTTTAAGAATTCAACCTGACATTTTCTTGAGCATTTTTTGGCCCCAGAGCTAGGACTAAGCTGTGAGAGGTGACTCCTCTTTTCTATGGACTCCAGAAGTTAAAAAGTAAAGAAGAAACTTTGGCTTTTGTGTTCTTGAGGGCGAAAGTCTTCCTGTCTTCTCCTCCTTGCTGCCTGTTGGTTTCAAAGGAAGCAGCGCTCCCTGCAGAGGTTTGGCCAGCCCGTTGGCCTGTGCTTTCTGTCGAGGCTCAGAGCCACCGCCTGTGGACCTGAACTTTGTCTAAACCCATGACCCTGGAGTTTGAGAGGAAACACAGCCCTTTCAAGGGTGTAGACCTCTGTGGGGTAGGGATGTGTACACATTCAGCCTCTTTAGAAGACTGTTCTTTGGTTACAACAGAAAAAATAATGAAATAAGAATGCCAGTGAGATTCAGAGAGTTGAATCATGTCTCACTCCGAGGCTATCAGTGTGTTCAGAATGATACAGGTGAGGAAAGGGATGCTATTTGGTGATAATCTTTTATGGTTATTTTTTAAAGACTATTAGAGCACAGCTTAGCATCATTTCAGAAAGGATTTCTGAATTTAAATGTTTTCAAAAGGTACAAGGTAAGCGTTAAATTATTACCAGTATCATAAAATATAGCTGAAACTATTTGACAAAAATTCTAGAGAAGCTAAAGCCTTTTTTTTTAATCTTAGCAAGGTTTAGAAATGCAAAATTCCAAACCTTTATATTGTTATAAAAATTGTTTCTTGAGGTCTGCTTTTGGTCATTTACTTCTTAATAAATTACTGTTCAGACAAGGGAATCACAAAATTTGGTCATTTCTTTGGATACAAGCTGAGACCTAAAAAAGTATTATCTGATCAACACATCCTCTTTAGCAAGAATGACATAATATTGTGCTTTAAAATTGCAGTGAGCCTTAATTTTGAAATTATAAATAATTTCTGACCATTTTCTCATCTCAAGGATTCTCTCCCATAGGGATTCTTTTTTTATAATCATTGTTTGTAATATGAGCTTATGTGGTAATACTCTTCTATTATTTGTACCATCAATCTTGTAAAAGGGGATAATAAGATACATATGCACAATGTGTATCTGTGTATGAATGTATGCTTACGTCTATTTCAATTTAGAAAACATGTATTGAAGGCTTCCTCTAAGGCATAGGTATTGTGCTGTTTTCTGGAAGATTCAAAAATAAACAAGATAGAAATTTTATCCTCAGCAAAATAAAATAACCTCTTTAAATGCACCACTGCACAGGAAACAATAATAAACCCCATTTTCAAAGAAGAGCAGTTTCAATACATGTTTTCTTAGGCATTTCATCAGTTAACTTTCCTCCATGAGTGTACAAAGGCAAGTACCTTGTCTGTTTTGTTCTATTTCCCTAGCACCTAGTACAGTGGGTAACATATAATCACTCTCATAGTTACGTTGTAGTAAGCATGTTAGTGAAAATAAGTGAATTTCTGTGAGAGAAAAAACAGCTACTGATCAGAATATGTGACTGATTTTAGTAGATTCAAAGTGGTATCTTTATGACTCCAGTAAAGATAACTAGAAATGCAAAGGACTTGTATGTCCTCGAGTACATGTGAATTAAAAATTTGTTAAGTCTGTGACGGGAGTAATCAGAAAAAGAAATGATCTCTTCACTAGCTAAAGGAGAACTGGAATTGTTAGGGTAAAATATATTTTGCTCCCTGCTGCTACCACCCTTAGAAAAGTGATAAGCTCAATTTGAAGACTATTCAGACAATGTAGCTGGACCAGCCACTGAACCTGTGACATCACAAAAATATCCAAAAACATAAAACAGAAGCATGCATTGGGTTACAAGTTCAGCTTGCCTCTTAAGGCTGAGTCATAGTGCTCTCATTTTATGATGCCATCAAGGTAGCGGAACTGAAGAAGCATTAACTATATTAATTGTGGCTTATTACTTTACTCATCAGATAAGGGACATGAACTAAGATGTGAGTTCAGGGAAACTTCTACTTAAATTACTTGTTTCTTTGTATATTCAAGGTTCCTTAAATTCCAGTCACTATCTTGTGGTAAAGCAAAGAACTTCACAGTGAGGAAGAATGTTTGTGTAGACATCCTGGGTAACCCCCAGCTGGGTCCCATGCACAAGTCACCTAATCACTCTTAGCTCAAGTTTTTCATCCATAAAATGAGGAACATGGACTGAATGACCTCTGGTTGCTTTCAGTCTCTAAAGGTTTATAACTCAATTGTGATTTCCTGTTTTAATTAAATATATTTCCAAAGAAGCATATAGCCACATCGTTCTTGGTAGATTTTTCTAGGATTGGCTTGCCATGTGTATCATATTATATAATAAAACAAGATCTAGTCATGCTTTTCCAAGGGAGAAACTTACAATTTTTTATGTAATTGGGAATATGTGGTTTTTTTCTCCTGGTTTCTATTTTCATCCTCACACTGCTGGAGAAAAGCAGTGGATTTTGTAACTTGTGTTTGAAGCATATCCTAACGACTTTGTTTTGATTTGTGGAACCTTTGTGTACAACCATACATGTGAAATTGTGGTAATTTTGTTTTCTTCCTGTTTTGTACCTCTCCATGCCGGCCTCAACTATGGTAATGTTCTGGCCTTGTATTGAAGGGCCTTTCTCCAATGACAGTACTCAGATATACACTTTGATTGTGGAGTTATTATTTCCAAACTTAAAGCAGTAAATTACAAGTTCTTCACTAAAATTACAAATGTTCACAAATTTATTTTTCCAGTATTATCTACCATATGCAAAGCTTTATTGTCTAGGTATTTGTGATAAACCTACAAACAAAATGGAACTGAGAAGGAAAGTCTGGTCTTTGTGAAATGTTCATTCTTGTAGAAGGAGAGAGGCAATAAGAGATAGAGAAGTCAAGGATGGCTCTCATGTTTTTGGCCTTGGCAACTGGAAAGAGATAGGAAAGCGGCAAGTGGGCGGGGCTCTGCTACGGAGATGGCAGAGGCTTGGATTGTATTGAGTTTGAAGGGTCTGGAAGATATCCGAGTGGAAAGGTCAAGTAGGTAGTTGAATCTCAGTCTGGAAAGAGATAATGAATTGATTGATATTCAGTGTGGATGGTATAGAAAGCATTGAGGGCAGGTGCATTTGCTAGAGGAGTGAAGGAGTTAGGGAAGTGGAAGGAATCAAACACTAAGTTCTGGGGTACTTTAAAACAAATGGTCAAGGAGAAGAGAAGGAAACAACAAAGACATGTGGGAAGGAACACCAAGGAAGGTAGGAAGGAAGAGAAATCGGTGATGTACTAACAGCCAGGTGAGGAATGGCGACATTATGTCACGTGCTGCTGATAGATCAAATAAGCGGAAAGTCAGCCATTGGATTTAACAGTGTATGTGAGCAATATCCATGAGTTTCCTTTCTTTTGAATTCACCTTTCATGTGCTCAACAATCATTAAATTATTCTTTATTCATTTCCGTTGAGGCCACTCATTTGATTACTAAGATGATTCATTTCATCAGTTGCAGTTGGTCCTTGTTTCTTTGCATATGACTCTTCTGTCTAAAGGTGATGTTATTTATCCACTGCCAGAAGAAAATGTAGAATAAAACAGATGTTACCTATACTAACAAGATAGTGATAGAACAATACTAGCAGTCAGATTGAAGTCAAAGTAGTAGAAAAGATTTGATATTATTTAAATTATGGGTTAAAAGAGTAGAATACATTCTGCGTATTTCTAGACAAGACAATATTAAAAGGTTTTTTAAAGAAAGTATTAAACTTATTCTAGAGACAGTTTTATCCTGGTGAGGACGTACTCTTTTAGGAAGAGCCACGTAAATTATAAAAAATAAGAAACTCTCTTGGCACCTAACTTTACAAATACCCTTTCTTTTAAAAAAAATTACCAATATTCTTTACCAAAAGGTTGGATGATATTTTCAAGATGTAAAACTGATGGAATATGGAGCCACTGAAATATTTTTTGTAGTTTTTGTTGATTTGTTGTTGGGCTAGAATCAAACTCAAGGCCTCCACATAGAAGGCCTGTTCTTCACCACTGAGCTACACCCACATCCTGTGATTTTTTTTTTTTTTTTTGGCTTCTTGAGACAGGGTTTCACTATGTAATTCAGGCTGGCCTTAGACTCACTTTGTTTTTTTGGTTTTTTAGATTTTTTTGGTACCAGGGATTGAACTCATGACCTTGCGCCTGCCAGGCAGGTGCCTATGCCGCTGAGCCAAATCCCCAGCCCTTTGGACTCACTTTGTACCCCAGGCTGGCCTCAAACTCACACTGATCCTCTTGCCTCAGTCTCCCAAGTGCTGGGATTACAGGTGTGTGCCACCACATCCAGCCTGAAATAAGTATTTTAAAAAGGAAATATATGTGGGTTTCTGCAAAAGATTACAGATGCAAAGATGTAATATGGTATACACATTTACATTTTATTTTTTAAAATTACTATATCAGAATCCCTTGATTTTATTTGAAATACTATATTTTCAAAGATATTACCAATTAGGTAAACTAAAATCTTTTGTAATAAGATGGAAATTGGGGTTGGATGAAGTATAATCATTTACATTTCTAAAATTTAAAAATATTTGAATAGAAATAGAATTATACTGATTGATCGTGCCTCCTAATATTTAACACCAACCATTTATTCAACGGTAGCTCCTTTAGCTTGCAGTGATAATTCTTAAAACTGTCACAAGTAACTTGGAAATGATGGGTAATGAAAGAGAAATAAGGAGTAGCTGCCACTACAATACATGACTTTTCAAAAGATGCTGAAAGCTATAAAAGAAGAATACCACCCCTAAAACATGTATAGGTTTCAGTTAAGCAAGCAGAGATCCATCTACCCTCTTGTTAGTTGGGAAATTTTTATTTAACTCTTCCTTAGTCCCCTTTGTATCAAAAATAGGAAGGACTAATGCTGTGCTGGATGCCAGCTTGCTTTGTCATATATTAAAACACAGAAGTCTGTCTATGTATAATACTCACAGAGAACCTCTGCCTGGGTGGTTCTCAAAGTCTGGAGAATGAGACCCTGCTAGCCTAAACATTTTGGTTTATGGGGGAGGGAGCTGTTTGTGTTTGGTTTTAGGTTTTTGGGTCCTGGGACTTGCCTATGTAACTCAGGCTACTTCAAGCTCCCTATCCTCCTGCTTTGCCTTCTCAAGTGCTGGACTTACATGTGTGCACCATCACGCTTGGAACCCAGACCTTTTTAAGGGCCCCACAAGGTCAAAATATTTCATGCTGTCTTTTGCCTTTTCACCAATAGTGCAAGTCTATGGTGGGTAGAATACCTTTGCATGAATCACGCTAGAAGCAATGTTATATTTAAGGGATTATATTCCTGGGTAGATACTTACATTTTATTAAAAGTGAGTTTCACTTTTGGTCCCTGTTGAAACAGTAAAAATTATTGTTTTAGTAACTGTCAGCCCTTGTCTACATGTTGTTTTAACACGTGATAGGATGATGAAATGGGAAAAATACACAGAGCAGTTCTGCCTTGACAAACACAGTGGTGTCTCAAGCCTGGTGTGATGTTTAAGATGAAAGTTAAATTATCTACTTTATTATGTTACACTACTCTTACTTGAATAAAACAGTCGAAGTTCAGAGTTAGGCTTGTGGTTTACTATAAATGAAATGAACCTGAGCTTCCAGGAGAATAACACATACTAGTTAACAGTAACAAAGTTCTGCTTTTCAAGTGATAATTAGAATTTTGTAGAAAGTATATCCTCAACCATGAACGTGACAGTTTCCCCAGTGCTTAAAATTTTCTCTGGTGATGGCAGTGGTGATATTAATGAGCATGAGTTTTTCTGTTTTGTAATGAAATATGTCAGTACTTAAAACATATCATAACTCAGTGACCCATTTTTTTTCCAGGTTACCAATGCATGATGTTACAAAATTATGCATGGGTAGCAAACATCTTGAGAGTTCAAGACAGACTTAAGGGTTTTAATACAGAATTTGAAAATTCACTGATAAAGTTTCCAGATTTCATGTTGCAAGTAACCTACTCAAAGTTCAGTATAGTCTCAAAAAACGAATAGCCACAATGGCATGAAAAAGCTATTAAGACACATTTCTAACCATTGTTTAACTTGTGTGTTTTACCCAAACAACATATACCACAAGAGTGAATGTAGGTGCTAAGCTGAGAATCTACATGTCTTTACATTGAGCCATATTAAGAAGATTCATAAAAATGTAAAACATTATTCTCACTAATTTTGTGTTTGAAAAATATATTTTCCTAATATATATAAGCATGGAATGAGTTCTTTTTTAATGAATTAATGTTTATTTTTATTTCTTGGTTTCAGTTTCTAACATGAAATTACTTATGGGGATAACAGCATTAACATTTTGGTGTTCTTCTGATTGTATTTAGAGTATGAAGGAGTTCTGAGACCAAAGAGTTTGAGAACCGTTGCTCTACGTTGGTGCACTTTCTTCTTGAAACTGTCCCCTGCTCAAATGGAAAAGCGCAGTTTCCTCTAAGGTATAAAGAAACGTATGAAAGAGACAGTAATCAAATCTACCAAAAACAGGCAACTGTAGCACAGATAGCTGGCTAATTATCACTGTCACTGCAGCTAATTAGGGTCACCCCAAATCTGAGTTGAATGAGTTCTGCTCCGTGAAGGATTACCTACATTCACCTATGAACCTATGTTGATTTATACAGCAAGCAGTTGTTCAGGTCCTGTTGTTTTCTGGGCTCTGCAGAGAGTGATGGGGATGCAAAATAGAATAAGACAATAGCTTCTGAAGCAGAACTTGGAAATTATGATGAATTAGTGCCTCTCTGTGGTTATCACTGAAACATCTGACTGGAACACATCTGGGGCAATAAGGTTGTCAAGATTCATAGAGAAATGAGGCCATAAGGTGTCAGGAAAATCAAAGTGTGAGCTGGTCTGAGAATGGCACTAGGACTATGTGAAATAATTTATTTAACTTGTGTGGTTTGCCTGCAACATATGTTTGAGGGCACACATATGCACGACATAAACACTGTACTCTGAAGAAGCCTGCAGCCTAGTGGTGGTAACAGAATGGAGCTCTGTTTATTAAAATGAGGAAATAATATCACGCATTGCACAGATGCCAAGTAGATAGGTCATAGGTGAGTGTGTCTCCTGGCTGCTGAAATTTTAAATATTCTTAAAGAACAAAAGAAAAATGGATTTAAAAAAAAAAGGCTTAAAGCAGCAAGACAGAATTAATAACATATTTTCCAAAATTGTAACCACTACTAAATTTGAACGAGAGAGTTGATAGCCAGGCATGGTGGTGCATGCCTGTAATCCTAACACATGGTAGGCTAAGGCAAGAGGATTGCTGTGAGGTCAAGGCTAGTCTAAACTGCATAATGAAAGTTTGTCTCAAAAAGACCAAAAAAAAAAAAAAAAAGAATTGAATCCTATCTGGGGTATTTATTATACAGTTATTAATTTGGTATTGGGATGGAAAATCTATGAAACAAGATTTAGCAGATGGGGCAGCAAGTGTAGCCTTTCCATTTCATTTTTAATTAGGATTAAGTAAGAAGACAGATGTGAACAGCTGGATTCTTAGACCTAAAAAAGACAGAAGGGGGAAAGGTTTTCATTTTGGCCCTTATTCACCACCTTTATTCCTTGCCATAACATAAGGAGAAAATATCTCTTCTCACAGAAGAAGGTGATTAACCCCACACCTGGGTCACAGTAAAGGCAGTGAGGATGTGGCATGAAAAGGGAAAATGCAGACCAAGAAAAGAATGTGCCTCTTTTCCCCTCTTTACACAGCCTCAGGTGCATGTTGTTTATTCAGTGTCTGTCATTTAGAGATAAGAGTCTTACACTAGTCATCACTGTGACAATGCCTGAGGTAAGTCAACTTTTAAAAAAACAGAAAGGTTAACTTTGCTTCATAGTTTTGGAGGTTTCGGTCCCTGCTCAGCTGGCCTATGGCCTGTGGTCTGGAGTGGGGCAGCACATAGTTGCAGGATTGCGTGGCAGGGGATGCCCGTCTACCTCATGGTGGCTGGAAACAGAAACAGGAAGGGGCTGAGGTCCCAGGGTCCCCCTCAGTGGGGCACTCTAGGGATCTCCCTTCCACCCGGCCCGGTGTCTCAAAGGTGCCACTACTGCCTAGCAGTGCCATATGCCGCTGGCCAACCCTTTAACACATAGGCCTTTCGGGGACACTAATCCAACCATATCAGGTTCCGAGGGCAAACTGATTTCTCAGAGAAGAAAATCAGGGTGGGGTTCATAGTGAAATAAGGGAGGTACAAGAAATAGAAAAAAGAAATGAAAACAGAATCACACAGACAAAAAGAAGGGAGAGCAGAGAGAAAATAGTCCTCCCTGACCCACTACCACCAGTTGGTATTTCTCCTTTTGAAAAACAACAGCCATAGGGCTGGGAGTTTGGCTCAGTGGCTTAAGCACCTGTCTGGCAGGCGCGAGGTTGTGAGTTCGATCCCTGGTGCCACAAAAAAAAAGAAAAGAAAAGAAAAACAACGGCAACGCAGCAACATTGCTTCCCTTCCCCAGGGAGTAAGCGAAATGCCTCACAAATAAGGCTCGCCAAAGAATTCACACAAATGAATCCTGGAATGACATTTAAACACAGTTTAAGCCATTAACCCAAGAGGGTAAGAGAAAAAGCAAGAACGTGTCAAAGGATGGGCTGTGTTCTTGCTGACACCTTTGTGTTCTTCTTGAAAGAATGAGGGCGCGAGAAATAACTAGGACTTGGCCACAGTCCCTCTGTCCCCCAGGGGTACAGCAGGAGCCTGGCTGCTGGACAGTAATTCAGCTTAAGTTCCTGCCTGTTCCATGCAGGTCTCATTTCCTCCGCTGGTGGTTTTATTCAATGTCTCATTGAAACACTGGTGCGCCTTGGCGGCTCCTAGACTCAGGCCGACCTCTGCTTCTGAAGGGTTGAAGCAGTGTTTCCATGTTGGTAACAGTGTACTTGAAGATAGATCAATTCACCAGCAATTTCTCATTTCTCAGAAACATGATTCCGGTGACAGAATTCCGGCAGTTCTCTGAGCAGCAGCCTGCCTTCCGGGTGCTGAAGCCATGGTGGGATGTGTTTACGGACTACCTCTCCGTGGCCATGCTGATGATCGGTGTGTTTGGATGCACTTTGCAGGTAGGTGCCTAGAGCCAAGGCAAGATGGGGCCAGAGCAAGATGCCACACCAGAGAAACTTCTTAAAGAGCCCACTGAGTGATTTTTAACAGTGTAAATATTAGTTGCTCTACTCTTTTTGTATATGTCATTTGTAATCATGGCAGGGAGCCTGAAACATTTGCTAAACTCTCCTAATAAGGTAAATATGGTACTTAAAAGAATTCAGTGAGCCCAGCTGCCGTTGACTAATGTCAAGTGATGACTCCCATCAAGAAGGTCCCTTACCTTTCAAAGTTGGCTTCAAAGTGAACTACAGGTGTGTTCTTAAAATTCCCTTTATAATGCCAAAATGGAACCTTTGTTTTTCTTCACCTCTTACACTTAAGCCGATAAGATTTTTTGGAAGAATTCATACTTTGATGACATATCATTATTTTTCCCAATGTTTAGTTCTGAATTAAAATATAACCCAATCAAAATGTACTCTATGTAGATGATATGTATTTACATGTTGAATTCTATATAGAGAGTCCACCAAAAAAATTATATACATGAGGAAAAGAAAAACTTGTTTTTTGTTTTTATTTTTGTTTTGGTATCAGGGATTGAACTCACAACCTCGTGCCTGCCAGACAGGCACTTTAGGCCACTGAGCTAAATCCCCGGCCCTATTTTTTGAGATAGGGTCTCACTATGCAGTTCGGACTGGCCTTGAACTCACTTTGTAGCCCAGGCTGGTCTCAAACTCACAACAATCCTCCTGCCTCAGCCTCCCGAGTGCTGGAATTAAAGGCGTGCGCCACTACACCCGGCTTGCAAAAGAAAACCTTGTATGAATATTTTAATGCTGAATTTATTGAGACATCATGAGATTAATACAAGTTACCTTTGGCCTCTGTAATTACAAGAGATGCTCAAAGTAGTGGCCATAGCTTCCAGACATTTATTAATATAGTCAACTGCTGAAGTGTGTAAATGTCTTTTTTTGGTGCACTCTGTATATGCTATATATTCACATAACTGAGTCTCATATAGATTCTTTGTACTTGTATATGAATCCAGATACATTTTGCGCACTGCTATGTGCCAGACCCCACACATTGAGGATATAGACACCTATGAGTAGTTGTGTCTAGGGGGGAACTAAATGCACCAGCAAGCAGAAGAAGTTCTGTTACACTGTGATCCAGGCTGCCACACAGCAGGAAGGGAGTACAGAGGAAGGCTACTTGGCTGATCTTGGGAGCAAGTTTTACATTAAAACTTGGAGGAACAGGAACTGGGAGTGGGAGAAGGTGCCAGAAGAGGAAAGAGAAAGCTTCAAGTCACAGATATGAGAAGGAACACAGCAGTTTTGGGAAACTCTCAGTAGCACAGTTTAGGCTTATTTGTAATTCTCAGCACTGCGCCTGTGAACGAAACCACACAAGGAGAAGGTGATGAGGGAGATGATGGCAGGGACAACACTGAAGAGTGTGGAGGAGGAAGAGCAGCCTCTGAGGCAAACTGGGAAGGGGCAGCCATAAAGATGCGGGGAAACCAGGAGGGAAGAGTGTCAGCTGCCAAAGGAAGGGTAGGCCATGGTCACAGGCAGTTCTCAGTGACTTCACAGAGAAGAAAGCTCCACATAGACCCTTTAATACTAGTTTCAGTGACTGGACAAATGGATTAGAGTTGAAGCAGACAGAGGCTGTTGGGTAGCTTTGACTTTCAAAAAGATCAGCCGGAAGAGGAAGCTGGGAGAGAGAAAGGTAGCCAGCAGTGGTTCAGCGTGGAAATAAAGGCCTTTAAAAATTGATATTGATCATAGTTAATACAGAGTGCCTCCTTGTGTCAGATAGTCTTCTGGACATTTTACACACATGTAACTCATTTTTCTTTCATGGCAACTGTAGGATATAGGTGCTACTGGTAACCCCATTTAGAAATGACACAAAGGCACAGAGGTATTTAAAAAATCGCTCCCAAGATGGCAGCAAGCCTTTATTTACACCCAGCAATTTGAATCCAAAGTCTGTCTTAATCCCTAACACTATACAGTACTGCCTTTTATTTAACTAAAGACATTTCATCCCCTTTACACCCTCCAAGAGATGGTCCCAGTGTAAAACTAGGGTATAAAAGAGAAAAAGCAGACATTCATTCGTAAATAAAACAAGAATTTGTTGAAGAATCTACTATGTGTCAGGCACTATTCTCTCAAGAATGAAGGGGAAAAAAGTTGTTTAAAAAAATCTCTGCCTTGTAAAGTTTAAGTTCCATGAGAAAAGAGCGAGTAAATTAAGCAAAACCAATTATAGATATTTCTCATTTAACATCCTACCTGCTTAACGACCATTCGGACTTACAGTGGAGGTGCACTGCACAGACTGAGGGTGCAGGAACCTGAGCGGCAGGTGGCTTCTCCTACTTCTGTACTGTAATGTACACACTATATACAATTCCTCACTTAGTGACCAATTCACTTAACGACTTGTTCACAGGAACAAAACTTGGTCATTAAAGGAAAGGAGGACCGTCTAGTAAATTGCATTATCCCCTGGCAATATGTTCCAAGATGCCTAGTGGGTGCCCGAAATTGGGAATAGTACCAAACCTATGTTTTTCCTTGTTCGTTCTTCCATGACTTTTAGCAACCTCACTGTATGACTTTTTCCTTTTCTTATTAAGTCAGGACTTCTACTTTTTTACTTAGGGGAAGCACTTTAAATGAATTTCCAGTATCGTAACCCTTGTGTTTTGAGGTCATTGTTAAAATAAAGGTTATTTGAATATAAGCACTGAGACACAGTCAATCTGATAACCAAGACAGGTACCATGTGACTAACATCACACTACTCAGAATAGCGTGCAATTTAAAACTTACGAATTGTTTTCTTTCTGGAGTTTTTCCATTTGATATTTTTAGACCACAGTTGACCATGAGTAACTGAAACCAGAGAAAGAGAAATCATAAATAAAAGGGAACTACTGTAATATGTTTGAATGTGATAAGAGCACTGGAAAAAAGGAAAAAGCATGAAGGGTAGTTGGAGGTCTCAGCTGGGGTATTAGGAGTTGTGATTTTTGGTCAAAAAATTGAAAGAGATACAGGCATAGACCATGCAGGTGTCCTGGAAGGAGCCTTCCAGGCAGCAAGAGTAGCAAGAACAAGGAGCACAGAGATAGAGACAATGGGACCCTTCACCCTTTGCAGCATTTTACTTTCTCTACAAAATTTCAGCTATCTACCTGTGTTCCCCTGGAGATCTGAAAAAGGTAGAATGTTAATTGTGTTACTAAGCAACAATGCTGAAGGTATTAACGACCGCCCATTGGTCAGCTGTAGCTGGACTGGGAGACAGTTAAATGCCTCTCTGGAAACCATATCATTGGATTTCTGGTTGTGGCGACACTTGTAACTAGGCATGTGGCTTGACACATAGAAGGTGCATCTGTTTTGTCACAAATATATTGGCTCCATTAAGACATAAGGTCTAAGTAATGCTATGTGCTGAGTCTGCCTAAGGTGCATATTTTCTTGCACTTGAGATGCTAGGGGAGGATCCGTTCAGGAAGAGACTTCTTCTGGGCATCAATGTAGACTCCAACAAGGACAGCTGTGAAGGTGCTGCCTTGCTGGCAAGGTGTGACTCCAGTTCAATCTCTAAGTGACTCATGTGCAACTTGTGATACTCTTAATCTGCATGTTGAGGTGACCCTAGAGAGACCCCTGATACTGTCCTAGACCTGAAGAAGAGGTCTTCCTGACTTGAAAAATTAGAAGCCAGGGGTCCAGGGTGTTAGAGCAGTGTGAAAGAGGAAAAGAATAGTTAAATATGCAAGCCAAGAGACAATGGATACCAGTTCACACAGGACATTGTCATCCACTAAAAGGTAGCTTTACGCTCAATGAGACAAGACACATTTGGATGATTTTGAGCAGAGGGTTGTCATGATCTGGAGTTTTAACAAGATCACTCCAGCTGTTGAGAATACAGTGTAGGAAGGAGGCAGAATGATTATTTGGAAGGCTATTTCTATAATCCAGGCAAGAGATAGAACAGACAGCTTGGGTCAGGTCAGAAACAGTAGTTCTAGACATATATTAAAGAAAAACCCACCAAGATTTGCTGTGAAATGTGATACAAAAAGAAATATCAAAGATGACCCTAAGGTTGGTTTTTAGACTGAAGCAACTGGAAATAGTCTGTTTTTGAGCCTGTTGTATGAGATATGTGTTAACTATCAAAGTTGAGATATTGGGCAGGGATATAGCTCAGTGGCACAGTGCCTGTCTGGCAAGTGCAAGGTCCTGAGTTCGATTTCCGGTACCCCCCCATAAAAAACCAAAGTTGAGATATTAAGCAAACAGTTGAATATAATACCAAGGTTTCAGAATTGGTGATTTAATACTCGTCTTCAGGAGGAAGGAGGGGATGGGACACCAGGACACAGGTAGAAGGATCACCCTTGACTGAGGTGGAGAGGGTGTCTTCTACAAGAATGGGAATGATGGCTACAGACACACTTTATTTGGAAGGGACAGAAAGATTCGAGTTTATGCCTTATTGTTTCTTGTTTCTCTGTGATATAGAAAGTAGCACACCTGCTGAGATTGTGAGGGTAGGAGGTAGCAGGAAATGGCAGCAAGGAAGGTACTGTAGTTGAGCCCGCAAGATAAAGGCAAAGATTTGAACTGGGCACTTTGGGAAACACAAGGAGGTGACATATAGGTCATTAGCAGGGGGACTGTAAATCTGTCTGACTTTCTGACTTTGCCAAGGCTCCCAGCACTGCTGCAGGGTCTGCCAAACAAGCCCAGGAGATTGTTTTTCTTGTTAACATGTTCCCAGGGCAGGCAAAAAGGAAAGACTCAGAAAGTCAATAAACTCTAGAAGTTAACTTTGCTGGACATGGTGACATGTACCTGTAATCCCAGCACTCTGGGAGGCTGAGGCAGGAGGATTGAGTGTGCAAGTCTAAACTGGGCAATTTAGCAACTAAGCAAGACCTTGTCTCAAAATAAAAAGTTTTAAAAGGGCTGGAGATGTAACTTAGTACAACAACCCTGGGTTCAATCCCCAGTACCCACCTCCTAAAGCCCCTGAGTGCGAGCAATCTGTCAGGCATCAGTCTGTGTGTGAGGTGCTGCGTACTGAACAGGAAACAGCACAGCCCCAGCCCGTGTGAGTGATGCCTCCCAATGTGTAAGATCCTCACTGGTACCTTGAGAGCACTGACTACTATATTGTCATCTTGGCTATCGGAAGTTAGGGACTTCAAGAGGAGATAATTGAGCAAAGTCTCAAAGAATGAGTATACAAAATAAAATATACATGTTTTTAAAAGGGGAGAAATCAGGTTGGGGATTTAGCTCAGTGCTTGCAGATAAGTGTGAGGTTGCGAGTTTGACCCCAGTACAAAAAAAAAAAAAAAATCAAATAAAAGGGAGGAGTGAAAAAAAAATCAGCATCAATGGAAGATTTAGTATGATTGTTTCACAATTCACTTATTGATCAGCATAGTGGCAGGGAGGCCAGGTCACATCTTAGGGGAAGGAGTCAGGAATGTTAAACTCCTGCCGAGAGTGGAACGTGCCTGCTGTGAACTGCCCTACCAAGAATGCCAATGGAACCTCTGTGCATAAGAGAGCCTGTGCCAGCATCTGTGCGTACCTTTAGTTTCCAGAAAAAACCTGTGGAAGTAGACACTTTTCAGAGATGAATTTGGCCATATGGAAGTTTGAGTAACTTACCCCAAAGCCAAGAGTAATCTCAGGCTGATTCTCCAATCTGCCCTTCTACTCCTGCCAGATGAGATATTGTGGAACAATTTCAGTGGCACAGATTGTGTGGCTAAAGTTTGGTTTGTAGAAACAAGTACAAAATGACAAAAAGGAAAAATGGAAAGTTATAAAAGTGTTGACTTGCTAAATTACAGATTAGATTTTAAGAAGTTATGTGCTGTATACCTACTATTAAAAAAGGATAACTTCTGTAATATGCATTAAAGAAACAAGAAATAACATGACATAAGTTATTAAAGAAACTAAAACCACCTGGAATCCATACTGCAAATGAAACTACTGTTCCTTATAGAAGGGAGTTAAGCTCTTATTTTAGCCCTGCCATGATAATCCTCTGAAATTGGCTGAATAACTGATAATTTCAAAAACAAAGGGTTCTCTGTGAAGCTCAAATTCCTTTTCCATTTCCAAGGTAATACTAACGCAGTTAAATATGGCTTTATGCCTTGATTTTCTTTTTGTAAAAAAACAGCATGTAGTCATTCTTTTTGATCATATTTACAAGCATGTTAATTCCTAGATTTAAAAAAATGACAAAACAAAATCTTAGGTAGAGTTAGAAGGTCACTCATTGATGATGAAATGGTAAGTCAACGACAGTTTTTTGAGTATTTTGAAAGTAGCTTCTTCCATGGCAGGTAAAGCTGATTATCTGTTTACTCCTGAAGGGTGATATTCATACAGATTTAACACAGTGCAGCTTCAAGAATGCTGGATGGAGGAAGAGATTAATATCTATTAAAAAAATGTAGTTTCTTTGTTGTTCTGATGTAAAAGGATTAAAATCAGCAATCTTACTCATCTGACAAATATTTGTTCATTTCTAAGCAATCACTACTTTGAAGGCTGCTATGGAATAAGATCATGCATAAAGAACATCCCTTAGATTACATCAGTCCACATAAGAAATATAAATTCACTCTTAAACACGAAAGTGTAGGCGTGTACGTCTCCTATTCCTGTACAGTCATTTACCCTCAAGGACCCACAGTGTAAACGTCCAACTCTGTGCTATAAACAACACTATTCAAAAACTCAACAAACTCAATAAAATAGACCAAATGCTGAAAGGTCAACATGTTTCTTCCTGGAAAAATAAGATTACTTTAGATATTTGCTTCGTGACTCCAGGTTATCTTACTATGACCAAATCCATAACAGCCCACAGGCAGGCAGTTACTAAATATAGAGTTAGCAGTTAGAAACCAGAAACAGGAATTGAAAGACTTAAACCCCCTGGAAGCCCTAGGGGCTGTGCTGTGCGATTGTTACACAGGAAACATATTTCCTGATTTCTGAAATGCAGGCATGGGGAGGGCTCAGTAAGGGAATGGTTTGGTGAGTTAAGGCCATTCACAGTACAGAAGATCTAGGGAAGGAGCACAGTGTCTTCACTAGGGGCACCCTGGACAGCAAGGCCATGCTGTCCAAGTTTGGGACATCCGAGCTTCTTGTTTCCCATTCTGATTTCTGGTGGACATTGAAATTCATTCTCCTTCCTTGATTTAGAGCTCTCAGTGTCAGCCCCATAGCAGAAGGCCTTCAGGTGAAAATGCTCTCTGGCCATGGGCTAAAAAGGACAGTTAGGGAAAATTACAGATTCGAGAGTGATCTCAGAGGACATCATTTTAATAGCATCTATGGGATTTTCAGTAGATTTTTTTCCTCCAAACGTGAATGTACAAGTGAAGGCCCAAAAATTCTTTCTTAGATCCTTATTTAAGGTAAAATTTAGAATACCCATGAAATAGCAGATAGCACAGGTGAGTTTAAGGTGAAGGCCTCAGCCTTCTCTGATATGTTGTTTAAAGTTTCTAAGCACCCAGTACACACCACCATTCTGTTTGGGTCTTTGAGAATATGAAACGAAAATCATTTGAATTGTCAAAAATAGTTATTAGTCCACGTGTGCAGTACATGATGACTGCGTGCCTTGTGGGGAGTTGGTACATGCACAGAATGCATCTTTTTCTCATCCCCTTCCCCTCTCCTCCCAGTGAAAATAATTTTCAGCAGCCTGCCTCATGTCTATAGGGACAATGGAAAATGAAATGAAAGAGACACTATTTCCAACCCCCGTTACATCTGGGAACAAAAATATGCCTTAGTTAGGACCACCATTGTTATGGTTATTCAAACGGATACTTTTGATCATCCCTAGAACTTACTTCTTGTTATCTATCACCTTGACAATTTAATGTGCTGTGAATTCCTGCCCCCAGGAATAATGTGTGAGTGCCTTTCACCTCACTCTCTTTGGTTTAACAAAGAGTATGAATCTAAATGCTTTTCTTAAAAATCATTTGATGCTGTGCAGTGCTAGTCAGTGAATGGGGAACCCTGCCTTTTATCTCACTATTATGGGTTGATACGATCTTGTTACCAGTTGTTTGTTTAATAATATATCTTTCCCCTCAAATAACAAAGGCCTGACTAGAGTTTCAGGCTTTTGTCTATGCAAGGCAAATGAGATTTACTATACATTGTCTCTGTTGTCCCTGTGTGTGAATCATTTAATATCTCTGTTTAAAGTCTGTATTAAATATGTTTGTGGTGATCAGGGGGAAAGGTGACCTTGTGTGTCTATTCATGGCCTGTGATTTAGAAAACCACCAGTCTCCTCATCTTGGTCAGACGAAGGGCTCCACACCTCCACTTGAGCCTCACTGTGTTCCTCTCCAGACCCTCTCTTCCCTTCCACTCAGAACACTGGGAACCCTGTGTCCTCCCACTCATGAGGGACCTGCGGTGAGGTTTGGGTGAACGTTTGAACCACATTTTAATTGTAGATTAGGAAGTTTCTAGGTCAACTCTGGAGGCTTTTGTTGAATATAAACAGTGCTGTTGCTGCTTCCCCAACACTACTGTCTTCCTTCATAAAAGGAGTGATGCAGGCCCTCCAAGTAATCTAAATAATGTAAGAGAAGTACTATAATTCCCAACCTGCTGGATGTCCAGTATGCCTAGTTCATGTTCTCTAAAATCAAAGAATAAATTCTAGGAACAGCAGAGGTTAAGAGTAGGATATATTTACTGAGGGAAAGAAAGCTGTATTTATTGGGGGAAAAGAAAGCTTCTGCCTGAGAGACAGAAGTGGTCCTGAGTAGGTTGCCAGGGGCCCCAATTTTTAAGGGAATTTTATTGAGAAAAACCATGAAGTGAGGCAGGTAAAGGGTGGGACAAAACTATAATCAACTAGTAAGATAGTTGCTTGGGTAACACTGATCTAATGAGAAATTACGATGTGGGACAAAACTGTAGTCAACCAAGAAGATCACAAGTATAATGGTTTAGGTAATGCTGATTAAATGGGGATGAAATGGGGAGGCAAACAAGGACTTTTTCTCTCCCTGGCCCCCCACCCAGGTGATTGATACCTGCTTAGAGTATCAATCACTGCTATTCATCCCTGGGGGAACTGTGTGGGGGCAGCCATTTTCTCTGTCCTGAGGCCTGACTCTCAAAGAATTCACCTCCAGCCACAGTTGCCTTTTATACTGACTTTTTCTGAGGGCCCAGCCCTGTCTGACTTCCTGAAATATTTCAAAATAACTTACCTGTCTTTAATAAAATCATGTGTGGTTTTTGTTGTCTGTTTTATAATTCCAATTATTTTGAAATGCCTAGCCTTCGTATAGTAAAAATGTTATAAAAATATGAAATAAAATGCTCCCAACTGGATATATACAGATGAACTAACAATTTAATAGAAAAAAAATGTTACAGTGAATATAGCAAAAAAACCTACATATCTAAGAATTAAGTTAACCAAGACCTCCTTAGAAAACTCTTAGATGTCTAGTACATTCCATATAAGGACAGTTGAATAAATAGAAAGACATTTGGTGTTATAAAGATGTCAGGTCTCCACAATTATTTTATAAATCCAAATCAATAAAATTCCAATTCCGTTTTTTAACTTTATAAACTTATCCCAAACATTTGTGAAGTATGCTCACTTAGGGTGGTAGAGGAGACTAGAACGGGTTAAAAGATAAAAAGAAAAATGGGGAGCAGGGATGGGGCTTACATGAAATGATGATGATATCCAGGCATGGAGGAGCACGGTGGGTCAGCCCTCTCCCGAGTTCCCCTCTACCGCCCCACACTTGTGCACACAATCATGATACTCAAAATTACACTGGCTACGTGAACTAATTCTTCTGCTTTCCTTTATCAAATATAAGTGAGATGGTGTCTCCAAATTGTGTCCTTTTTTTCTATTATAAACATAAAAATCTCTTTGAAAATTATTTTTACTGTGTTTCACAAGTAGAAAAATCATTAGCTCTAAGATATATCATCTCTTTGTTTAAGAAACAAAACTCTAGATAGAATAACTCCAAGTTATAGGAATGTAAACTCCATAATGGCAGGCTTCATCTCTTGGGTTCATTCCTGTATCCCTTGGAATGGAAATCGGGAGCAGACACATACTTAAGTGCTCAAAAGAATGGATTTTGTGGAATGAAGGAATGAGTGAATGAAAAGGTACAACGAACATGCTCGAGCCACGCACTAACGTTCAGAGAGCATCTGGTGTTCTTGGAAAGGGTGTTACCTTTGAAGTACAGAGAACTGCAGTCATTTCTGGGCTATTTATGCCGTCATTTGAGAGGCCAGACAACTAAATGAGAGGGACCCAAAATCCTTGTACAGCCTGGCTGAAGGTATTTACTCTCAACTTGAAAAAGCTGAAGGAACAGAAGGACAGACAGCAGATACTTGAAGGACTACCATGAGAAAAATTCAAAAAGGCTTAAACTTCTTCCTCTTGTCCTAGAAGACCAACAGGAACCAATGGTGGAAGTTTTAGGTAGGAAACTTTTGATTCTGCCATAAACCCAAACTTTCAGAAAGTCAAGACCTTTCTGGAAATGCCAGGTTAGGTTTTGTGTTTCCTTTAGTCAGAGGTGTTTCCCAGAAAGTAACCAGCCAGGTGCAGGGGTGAGGCAGAGGGTGTGTGGCAGAGGGTGCAGGCGGACAAGGAGACCCCATGTGTCATGAGACACTTTTTCCCTACGTATAATAGTACTAAGAAGTGGGGTTGAGAAGCAATCAAAATAACAAAATCCCAGCAGAAAAGCAAATGTTTTCCAGTACCTTTAAACTGTCATGTCAGACAACGAAGTACTTTGAAAAAAATGAAGTGATATGAGGAAGAGGAGATTGATCTCACTTTAAGTGGAGTGGTCCAGAGCATCCTCCCAGACAAGGTGACACTGGAACAGATCAAAAGGACCAGAGGGAGGGAGATAAGTGGGCATCTGCAGAGGGAGAATCACACACAGATGCAGAGAGCCAGCATGCCACAGTCTAGCACACAAGGACAGAGGATCTCTCATGGATCCACTTTCTAGGACTTGAGGCAAGCACTGACTCACCTTGAGCACCTGCCCTCTGGTGTCCTGAAACCTTGTGTTCCCATGAGTGCCAGGTGCCATGGGTTTAAACTTCCAGCTTTTGTCTGACTTTGCAGAGTTAGGACAAAAAGTGTAATGCTACAGTGTCTTGGAACCTTGGGCCACATGAATTACCAAAGCAACTAATTGACCACAGGGTAGGGCCTTAAATTGTCAGGTGTATATCTCATCTCTCCTGTATGATGCCTGGTTGCTTACATTCAAGATTCATATCTGACTCATCTTTGTAGACACCTGGCTGCCTTAGACCTATACGAAATGTTTGTTGAATGAATATATCAATACACTTCAGCAATGCTAAGGATTTTTATTGACCATCTTAGTAATAAAAGCAGTAATCCTAAATTTCGCTTTAAACCTGCATCATAAAATAATGGAGGAAAGCTTTGTATAGGGGAAATTACTAAGAGGAGATGAGAAAAGTCAAATCTTCTCTAAGCATCAGAAAAAGCAGCTGGTAATAAATGACCTTTTTTGGTAGTATGAAAAAGTTACCACTGTCCTCTGCAGTACTAGATGGGAATGCTGGGGCCTCATCCTTAGACTAATGAGCATCAATTCATGCCAAAGAAACAGGGTTTGATGTTTAAATAATAAATGTAGAGGAAAAATCCCTTGAGGATATATTGCAATAATATGCTAATAAAAGAGCAACAAATCCTAACTTACATATTGTTATGTGCCGTGATGTGTGGGACTACAGCCAAAATTTGCACAGGAAAAAAAAATGTATTATTAATCACAGAGATGGTTAACGTTAGAAACTTAAGAAATTGAGCCACCTCCTTGTATCAAGTTACAATCCTTTCAGTGATTATCAGTGGAATGTATTTTATGAAACTGAGAATTTTTTGTTTTCTTTTGACCCTCTGTGGTTGTTTTAGAATAAAGTTTTGGTTGTCATAGTGATAACCAGATTTTTTTTTTGTGATGTTTTGCAGAGAAGTCTATCACCAGCATCACAAAGTACACTTATAATTAATGGTCATTAATTCTGTAACAGTATTAGCACTTGCCTTTATGCCCATGGACTAAATTTTATGAGCTGCACAAAGACTCATACAATCTTCATGTCCTTTTCTGGGAAAATAGTGTTTTCATTCCAAATCATTTTTAAATGAATTTTGAAGGCTTGGTTATGTTGATTAACTTTCTTCAGTATATGTTACTATTTCAAGGAATTTTTTTTAAAAATCACTTATAATTTAGTGGTTCTTGAATAACAGTGGTATTTTCATGATAGTTGATAATTCTTATCCATGAATATTGTAGCATTACACTAGTAAAATTTCTTTTACAAAACAGATTATCAGAATTGGGAGAGAATTTATAAGTGATTTAGTGAAAGTTCAATGAGAAGAGCTTGTTCTTTTTTTTTTTTTTTTTTTTTTTTTTTTGAGACAATGTCTCACTGTGCAGCTCAGGCTGGCCTTGAACTCACAGCAGTCTTTCTGCCTCAGCTTCTTAAGTGTTGGGATTACAGGTTTGTGCCACCACACCTGCATAGAGATCTCTTTTATAATATCCCTAAAACATTAATATCTAGTTTTTTCTTGAGAATATCTGGAGAGTCCTGCTTTGTGAAATTTTTGCTATGAAACTGCAAATAAATCCATACTGTTTGTTTGGTTGTTTGTTTGATTGGTTTGGTTTTTTGAGACTACATTGCAGTATAGCCCAGGCTGACCTTAGCACATGTATTTATTGAATGTTGACTATTTTCCCAGCACTGCATTAGGTAATATAGGGAATACAGAATAATTTAAGGTTCCATCTCTGTACCAAAGGTCTTAGAGAATAATTTCAGAAGCAAAATAATACACTTATCCATTCATTATATTCATTGTTTATGCTATAGACACTATGCTAGGTTCAGATGATAGAAACCTTGCTCTTGATCTTGAAAATACTTAAATTACTGTGATACAGAATTTTACATATAGTCTTCTAAAACTATATAATTGCTGCAGTAGGCATATATTTTAAAAATACAATGAGCACAAAGGAAAAAGGACAGTTTTTCCTGGGAAGACTAAGGTGCTTAATATTCTATATAGGCATATTTATAGGAATATAGAAATTATATTCTTCGGGGAAAAAAGTGTTATAGGATATAAAAACTCAAGAGATTTCTGAGGCAAAGGATAAAATTAATAGTACTTTTCATTTCTAAGACAAAGGCTGTTAAACATGGTGACTCTTTTCATCATGTAACAGCAAGTTAAAAATATTAGCTTTCCAAAGAATTATTGGGAGTGCTGGCAGTGTTAGGGGCAGCTGTTTTGAAGCACAATTGATATCTCTACTCAAAGCATATCAGGTCTTAAAACCTGAGAAGATAGCTGGGGCCATATCTCAGTGGCAGAGCGAAGCCGTGGATTGGGCCTCTAGCATTGCAAAAGAAAGAAGTTGTGAAAAGAGCATGCAAGTGCCGGGCGTGGTGGTGCACACCTGTAATCCCAGCACTTGGGAGGTTGAGGCAGGAGGATCCTTGCGAGTTTGAGACCAGCCTGGGCTACAAAGTGAGCTCAAGGCCAGCTTGAACTGCATAGTGAGACCCTGTCTCAAAAAAACAAAACAAAACAAAACAAAAAGAGCATCCAAATAGACTGATCCCAAGGGACAGCCTCGAGGGTCAAACTCAGATCCTCACCCTTGTGACACTAGGGTTCAGTTCTTCAATTACCATCTCTAGTAGCCCTGTTTGCCCTGGGAGAAGTAAGGCGGAACAAGGAAGAGGCTTGAGTTCTACCCCGTGAACAAGCATCTGGCAAGTGCCCTGGCTTCTGCCCTAACTGCCCGCCTTCTGTGGTGTTAGTGAAGGACATCTGTCCTTTACACAGACGGCTCCACAGCCTGGCAGCTGATGTCATCACTCGCTGAATACGATAGCGTATTGCTCTTGAACTATTATAGCAACTTTCTAAAAGTACCATTTTTTAAAAACTCTTTTAAAACAGACTTTTGTTTATATGCTTTGAATGATTAGAATTCTGTATGTGTGCTAGTCACATACTGTGGATAATCAGGGGAATTTAAATTTCTCTTTGAACACTCAATTTCTTTTGTCCTGCTCTCGCTCACAGATTGATTAGTAAACTGTAGTGTGTCTTTAAATCAGATGAGTGTAGAACTAAGATTTCAGTCCCTGAGTAGGACTTCAAAAAGATTGTTCCCTATATTATTTTCAGAGCATAGCTACAGGTAAATACTTCAAATTCTTCAAACAAGTAAAACAAGCCGGGCGTGGTGGCACACGCCTTTAATCCCAGCACTCAGGAGACTGATGTAGCAGGAGCATTGTGAGTTTGAGGCCGTTTTGAGCTACATAGTGCAACACTGCCTCAAAAAACTAGGGCTGGGAGTTTGGCAGGAGGATGTGAGTTCAATCCCCAGTGCTGCAAAAAAAAAAAAAAAAATGGTAAAACAAATGATCTTTGTTATAAAGTGCATGTCCCTAGTATTTATCTGTCATTTTTACATCCATTGAATTTTCCCATTTCTACAGGATTTTTTACCTTTGAAATGAATGTTTTTTCGTGCAGATATTAAACTTCTACAGATTAAATAGTTCACTGGTCCACTTGGCTTATTGGAAAATGCCATAAACCAGAATGAGAGGACACTGTGTCCAATCTTAATTATTCTCTCATTTAAATTTTTTTCCTCTGATTCCTTGTTTATTGCACAGCAGTTTTCTCAAAAAAATAAAGAAGAAGAAGAAAACAAAATACAGTACAAATACAACCAAGAGACAGGACATGAAACATCTTTGATGGCCAGAAAGAGTCAAGCTAACCAAAGGTTACAAAGATTAACAATGATAGTGTGTATTGTCATCTTTGCCCTCAGGAAAACTGGTGTCTCAGCACTTACAGTGATAGGGCCCTTGTACACCTGAGCAAGATAGGAAGATGTAAACATGATGCTAATACAGACGTGATCGTTTCCTTTTCTTAGAAATAAACAGTGCCTCCCCAATCTGGCAGTCTCTTCATAGCTCTTACATGAGTCAGCACTTAGCTCTGGCTTTAGAAACTAGTAGGCTTACATCATTTGATATGAAATGAATTGTTTCATCTCAAAAGAAAGTTTCTAGAAGCCAGCACTTCCAGATTTGCACTGCACCTGATTCTGTGAATGTGTATACTAGGCATGGCTTAGGATTGTTGTCTGGCAAGAGGTTGTGTTCAGTCGCTTGATATTATTATGTACCTACTTCATGCCAGGAAATGAAAACAAAACATGGTGCCTGCCTTTAAGGAGCATACTGGTTCTTAACCTTTTACTTGTTCAGTGTAGTAATGACTTAGGAAGTTCTACCAGGCTAGTGACATTTAATCTTCCTCAAGCACAGACCTTTACTGGTGATGTATAACTGAGTACCTAACATCTGGTTTTTAAGTCTCTATCAATGAAATCTATAGAAAATATACTATTTTATACAGTAGCACTGAGAAGATTCATAAATGTAAGGACTCAGAAGAAATATGAGAAATTTCTATACTTTCCTCTCAAATTTGCTGTGAACCTAAAACTTCTCTTTAAAAAAAAAAAATGACTCCATAAAGAAAAGAAAGACATAGAAGCCCCCCCAAAACACCACCAAAAGACTCTTAGAATTAATAACCAAATTTGGCAGCATAGCAGGATACAAAATCAACACAAAAATCAATAGCATTTCTGTACATAGTAACAGACTCACTGAAAGAAATTAAGGAAGCAGTACCTTTCACAAAAGCATCAAGAAAAATGAATACTTAGGAATCAATCTAATGAAGGAAGTAAAACACCTTTATATTGAAATTTTAAGTACTCTGAAAAAGAAGAGGATATCAGAAAATGGAAAGACATTCCCTGTTATTGGATAGGCAGAATCAATAGAGTGAAAATGCTCATACTTCCAAAACTGTTATATAAATTTAATGCAACCCCAATAAAAATACCAATAGTATAACTCACAGAACTAGACAGAGCAATCCTAAAATTCCTATAAAAGAAAAAAGAGACCTAGAATATAAAAAGCAATTCTGAGCAGCAAGGGCAAGGCAGAAGACATCACAATTCCCAGTTTGAAGTTATACTGCAAAGCTACCATGATAAAAACAACATGGTACTAGCAAAGAAAAAGACTGGGGGATCAGTGGAACAAAATAAAAGATGCAGAAACAACTCCAAGCACTCTCAGCTACCTTATCTTTGGCAGAGGGTCCAAACATCTTTACCAGAAGAAAGATAGCCTCTTTAATAGCTAGTGCTGAGAAAACTGAATTTCCACATGCCAAAGACAGAACCTACACCCATATCTCTTGCCATGCACTAAACTAAAAATTGAAAGTGATCCAAGACCTAAATATTAAAACAGAAATGCTTAATCTGCTGGAAGATAAAATAGGTAAAACTCCCGAAGACAATAGGTGTAGGCAGAATTTTTCTAACAAAACCCTGATCACACAAGAAATACTACAAAAGGGGCCGGGAATTTAGCTCAGTGGTGTAAGCGCCTGCCTGGCAAGTGCAAGGTCATGAGTTCAATCCCCAGTACCAAAAAAAAAAAAAAGTACTACAAAGAACAACTTAGATCATACCAAATTAAAAAGTTTTTGCACAGCAAAAGAAACCACCAACAGAATGAAGAGATAACACAGAGAATGGAAAAAACTTTTACTAGCTACTTCTCAAGGGACTAACATCTAGAATATATAAAGAACTTAAAAACATCAATGTCCCCCCCATTTAAAGACTCAATCCAAAAATGAGCATCTGAAATGAACAGATGCTGTCTTAAATTACTTTTCACTCATTGGTGGGACAAAACATCTGACACCCAAAATTAGAGAAGAAAGGTTTATTTCTTACCGTTCTTGGAGGTTTCAGTCCATATTCAGGTGGTTCCAAGGCAGGGATGACACCAGGGCAACACTTCAAGGCAGCAGTCAGAGCAAAAAGGGGCAAGAGCAAGCCTCTTTTTCTCCCTTATATTGTACACAGGACACCCTCTCCTCCAGGGTAGGTGTAGTATTTACAAATCTCCTTGCCTTCCTTTGCATAGGATGAGGATATTTACAAAGTAAGAACCCTGGCTCCCTGCTGAGCCTCTCAATTAAACTTCTGACCTTCTCAAATTGACACAATGAACAGGTAACTGCTTATGCTTTATACCCCAGGATGTAGAGCTGCTGAGCTACTTAATTAACTTCTAGACTTCTCAAGTTGACACAATGTATAGACCATAACAGATGCCTATCAGATGAAGAAGTGCAAAAAGCAAATGAAGATATGAAATGTTCAATATAACTAGTCATTCGAGAAATGCAAATGGAAACAACATTGATATTCCATCTAACTCCAGAAAGCATGACTTCCGTCAACAAGTCAACCAATAACAAATGCTGGAGGGGCTGTGGAGAAGAAGGTACCCTTCTCCACTGTTAGTGGGAGTGCAGACTAGTGCAACTACTGTGGAAATCAGTGTGGAGATTCCTCTAGTGGTTCCATTTGACCTGGTGGTGCCCTTTCTAGGCATATTTCCAAAAGAGCTAAAAGAATCATACCACAGTGATATATGCATATGTATGTTTGTAGCAGCACTATTTATTATAGCTAAATCTTGGAAACAGTCCATATACCCATTAACATATGAATGGATAAAGAAAATATGTTACTTGTATACAATGGAGGACTACTCCACCATAAAGAAGAATTAACTTGAGTTGTTTTTAGGTAAAGGGATACACCTTGAGATGATAATGTTAAGTGAAATAAACCAGACATACTAGTTTAAATATTGTATTGCTTCTCATGTGTGAGAAACCTAGAGGGTAAATGTGGTACATAACAGATGATAGATATTGGGAAGTAGGAAGAACATATGCAAATGGGAAGGGGAACAAGAGAAGAGGAGGGAGGGAAGGAATTTTTAAACAGAATAGAGGGGGAAATGGAAACAAAGTTTTTGTAAATGGGAGAGAAAGAAGAGTTAGGGGAGGGGAATGGGAAAAAAAGAATTAAGACTGAATTATGTATAGGTACAAATTCCCTGGATCATTATATATGACAAACAGTATGTACGAATAAAAATAATTATTTTAAAAAGGGAGGAAAGAGGAAGAAAGAATAGAAAGGAAGAGGATAGTGTGTGCACAGCAGGCAGGAAATGATGCTGCACACTTGGAGATTTGCTTTTCCCTGGTCCCTAGAGACAGGGACCTTGTTTGTTCTGGTGACAGTGATGCAGCATGTGTGGCTGTCACGAATGTCTATTTTTGTGTTCCAGTGGTGATGGCCTCTAAATACACATAACTGCACTTGGAGAATAGCAAAACTTGTGTATAAGACATTTACTAAGCTCAAAAGCATTTGGATATTCACTCCTATAGACATGGCTACCCTGCCTTTTCTGTTCCTTTCCTTTGGCATCAGAGTTTTTTGTGTTTTGTTTTTCACTTAAAGCGTTTTCAGTAATTAGTCTTGAAAGAGAAATATCCATTTTTAGAGTGAATTCTGCCCCTGATGAGACTAAATATGTCTTTTAAGTATGGGTGCCTTCTTGTCCTCTAGCATCTTGTTTCTGGGAGAAAGTATTTCAGTTTGTTCAGTAACCAATAACGTGATGACATGACAGTTATTTCCCTCCCCTTTCATTTCCAACCCATTAGCCAGGAGATAGGAATCTACAAAGAAAAGAATAACAACCCATCTTTTCAGGCTTTTTCTTTCCTCTCACCAAATGCAGTTTTTTTGCTCCTGTCTCTGAAACCCACATGATTGTGACCTTCCAGTCCTCCAGTAATGAACTCACTTGTAGGAGCTTAAAGACACAGATGGAACCTTCCCTGATTACTCTAAACTCGAGCTCTTATCATGCTTACTGCACATGGCGGACACACTGCCTTCTTCGTGCCTTGTTTGACTTTTCATCTCTCCCACAAGATTGAAAGTGCTTTTAGAACAACAAACACTGGTTATGCCTCTTGACTTCTGTGATACCTAGCATATAGTAGATACTCAATAAGTTTTATTTGGCAGAGAATAGCTTGTTCTCCGAAGAAGTCTCAGGAATAGATCCTTGGGATGTGTTTCTTGTTACTTCATTCTTAGGTCAACAGTGATAATAATCACTTGGTTTGTCTGTTAGATTGGAGGCAAGTCTGGATGATCAGCTTCTGGCTAGAACCCTTAGGTTGCGGTTGTATTTAAAGCTATGGGGTGAAGAAATGGTGAAGGGAGTTGAAAATCACCTTTGTCTTGGTCTGCTTGTCTTTTTGTGTCTCCACTCTATCTGTTTGGGTCAAAATTACCCTAACTAAATAAAGTAAAGTGTTGTCTTTTTAAACAGTAAGCCACTGTCAAAAGAGTACTTTGGATCACAAGATAACCTGCTAGAATAAATGGTAACACCAATTTTATCACACCTGGCAAATTTTCTCCTTCACTTCCTTATACTATGATGAAATAGGCATAACTGTGATTTAAATTCCAAAATGAAGAATACTGGGGTAATAGTTCATAGAAAAAGAACCATGGACGTTATTGTTGCAGATATAGGAAAGTTAAGTATTCTCATGTGCTATTGGTAGAAAGTATGTGAAGAAATTAAGCCTTTTGGGGGAGGAAATAATATGGCAGTGTAAATTTTCCTTGTTCGATCTCATAACTCTGCAAGTCCCTGGTCCTCTGATCAAGGAGACTGTGGGAAAGTGATCTGCAATATGTAGTTTGCCTAAGGAGAGTCACCAGGTGAAGAAAATTCTCCCAAATTTTCACAGAAAGCAGCTTGGTCAAGCAATAGTCATGACTCATCCTGATGGCTGGCATTGTCAAGAATTGAGAGGCTGTATACATGGTTCCAAGGCAAATCCTAAGGAGACTTAACTGACCTTGTTAGATAGAAAGAGGTTAATTTTATTAGTACCGGTCTCAGTTTAACTTGGTCTTAAACATTCAGCATTAAAGTATAATCAAAAGATATATAAAATAGTGTCATAATAAGTTAGACATGGGAAGGGGTTTCAATCATTAAACTCTTCTGGCAGTTTCTAACTAACCCAGTAATTGATCACTGTTACGGACAGTTAAGAATAAATTGCAATAATATCTGTAAGAAATCCTAACTGCTACTATTACAAAAACAAAAAGGGGAGCCAGGCATGGTGGCACACACCTTTAATCCCAGCACTCGGGAGGCTGGGGTAGGAGGAGCATTGTGAGTTCAAGGCCGACTTGGGCTACAACACAAGCACAAGGCCAGCCTGAGCTACACAGTGTGACCCTGTCTCAAAAAACTAGAGCTGGGAGTTTGGCTCTGGCTTAAGCACCTGTCTGGCAGGCATGAAGTTGTGAGTTCTATCCCTGGTGCTGCAGGAAAAAAAAGGGTGGGGGGATACATTAGGGACCAGGAATTCACAATGGCTCATTTTACATACTTCCCCAAGGGATAAATGGAGGTTTGAGATTATGGTATCACCGTTTTGAGACTTCCCATTAACTCTTGGAATGAGCCATCGTCTCTCACCCACTGAGACTAAACTAAAACTACTAAGATGAAAGAACACTCTAGAGTAAGATCCTTCTTAGCACAGGATCATTTTCACCCACTTGAGTCATGCCAGGATTATCCGTTGCCTGCAGTGCCATCAACCTCTGAGTCTTCTGCCCACCTGGAATCTTACACTAGCCCTTCCTATCATTGAATACACCATTACATTGTACACACCCAATAAATAGTGGCTGGTGTATAGTATCTGGGTCTTTGCCCCTGCTGAGGCACTGACCTCCCAGCCCCACCATCATGCATTACTTAAAAAAAAAAAAGTTTTCCTTGTTCAGCACTATCCAAGCATATTTTTAATTTTGCGAATTTGGCATAATTTTAATTTGTCCTGACAAAATTTATATTGAAATACATATGCTGTGATAAAAAAAAAAAGCTGATAAAGTGTTATACTTCAAAGCCCTCTTCAATGCACATGTAGCCATGATAGATAAAATATAAAAAGAGATAACAAAAATACATAGACCGAGCACCAGATAAGCATTTCTGTGGAATTCAAATGGGACTGAATCAATTGCCGGGCTGTCATCCAAAACTAAGTGGTAACAGCCAGAAGTTCAGCTCCTGCCAGTAAAGAGAACTATAAATGCACCAAGGAAGATAAGAGGCTGCAGCCTGGTCACTCTTTGAAGCCAGTGCTCACACTCCCCAAAAGGAAACTGAGAAGAATGGTGATTAACTGGACACTGGAGTTGTGCTTCGGAAGAACCTGGCCATCTGTGGTCCTTCCCACCCAGGAGCTCACTGAGCCTGCCCACTGTCTCCCCACCTGGACCTGGAGGTGGGAGGGTGCTGACACCACAGTGGAGCATCAGAACTCTTGACATAAAACCCGGTGGTTCACTGAGTGCTGTGGCTGGGCGCAGGAAACCATAAAAGCACACCCAAGAGAGACTGTGGAAAACAACCCCTCGCTCAGAATGTATCTGCCACCCACAGCACATGAAGAAAACTGTGCTAAGAAAGGCGATCATCCCTTGGAATACTGGATTCCCTCAAGGTGAAACCAAGTTTTAGAACATCTGACAATGAATGGAAAACGAATGTATTTAGAGTAGTCAAAAAGATAAAGTCATGATATTAAAAGGTAGGTAGATATGACTTAAGAGCAGGTAGATAAAAAATTTATGTATTGGAAATAAAAGGTTCAGTGGGGGCTAGAGATGTAGCTCAGTGGTACATACATGAGGTGCCGGATTCAGTCCTTAGCACAAAAAATACATGAATAGCTAATGTTAAAAATATAAACTGATAGAACAGTTGTATTGTATTTAGTTACAGAAGCAAGTAATAAATTAGATGAGAGTTCTGACTTTACCCACCCAGAGCTCAGCACAAACGTAAGAACTGTAAAACACACATAAACTGTGTGTCTATAGGAAGACAGACTGTAACTACTTATGTCTAACAGGAATTGTGGCAGAATGGGTGGGGCAATTTTTGAAGCAACCTTTGAAGAAATATTTGCTAAAACTTTTCCAAAATTGAAGAAAACCTGATCCTTAGCTTCAAGTATGGAGCAGGATGAATTCATATACTTTCAAAATTAAAGAGAAACTGTAGAAAACCTGGGATTACTGGTGAAATTTGAAAAGCTACCATAGGGAAGAACTGCCCATTGAAAAACAAAATCAAATTGATAGGAAGCTTCTCACCAGCAAAAATATAAACCAAGAGAAAATGCTGAGGGGAGATAACTTTCAATACAGAATTTTATAACTTACCAAACTTTTTTTCAAGAGTGAAAGTAATAGAGATATTTTCAGATCTCCAAAACATGAGTTTTCCATTCTCAGAAACCCTTTTAAAAGTAATGAAAAGATAGAAATACTTTAAAGGGAAAATAAACACAGAGGAAGTATAGAATCCAAGAAAATTAGTGGACACCTGCTTTAATATGTAATTAATCACAATCCACTACAGATTGTAAAAGGAATTTTTTTTTTTTTCAAAAGAAAGCTAAAACTCTGGGGACAGCAAAATGGCATAGTTCCATGGATTAAAACTCTTGAAAATGACAGGTAACCTCTTGAACAGAAATACAATCTATACTTCTTACTCAAGAAGGCAAGGGGAGTGGTGAGAGATAAGAGCTGTGGAAAAATTACCAGTGTAACCAAAGACAAAAAGGAGAAAAAAGTACAAATAAAAATTAAAAATTTAGAAAAAAATCCAAATATCCAAATATGAATAAGCAAATAATGCATTTGATTAAGTTTACTTCTAAAAAAGAAAGAGGTGATGAGTTTGGGTTTTTAAAAATCACAAAAGTTAAAAATAGAGACTCAAGTATAATATATAAAAGTGCCAGGAA
The DNA here is from genome assembly GCA_004363535.1 of Dasyprocta punctata. Lineage (NCBI taxonomy): Eukaryota > Metazoa > Chordata > Mammalia > Rodentia > Dasyproctidae > Dasyprocta > Dasyprocta punctata. The sequence continues at coordinate 23,888 of RJWM01003070.1, read as the reverse complement.
AAAGTGTGGAGCAGTGTTAATATTGGGCAGCTTTTAACCTTCCCATCTTCAAGAATGCACCCTTTAAGGAGCCAGGTATTTAGCTCAGCAGCACAGGTGCCTGCCTGGCATGCACAAGTTTGTGAGTTCAATCCCCAGTACAAAAAAAAAAAAAAAAGAATGCACCCTTTATCTAAACAAGGTTGTCTCTGAGTTTTGAGATATGTAACCACCACTGATAGGGAAACAGAAGCATCTCAACACATTAAGGAATCTTGGTACAGTACTGACCTTTGTCGTGAACCTGCAGGTGCACCCTCACCTTTGATCTGTTCTTTGTCCTTATGTTTTTTCCAGAGTGCCACGTGAAATCAGACAATATGTAATCTTTTGTGATCGGCACATTTTTAAATAGCAAAATTGCCTACATACACCTCATCCTGGGAATGTCTTTAAGAAATTGTACTGCATCTGCAGTGTAATTTTATGGCTCCCAGAAAGAAGCAGATTTCCAAATGCCAATGTATTAAAATCTCCAAGACATCCTATGAAAGTGGAAACTCGCTGCATATATATGAACTGCAGAAATCACATACCAGCAAAATCCCATTTGTTTATATATCATATGTATGTAAATGTGCAGATTCAGATCTAGACTAAAGTCCATCAGACTTACCAGGATTCACTGAACAATGGCATGTGGGTAGGGAACCCTCTACTTTCTGTGTTCAAAACAAATGTTTTAAAAGAAGAGACAAAATTTTGGTAGCAAAAATAAATACTTAGGTGTAACTTAACAGTGAATATACAGAATCTTTGTGAGGAAAACTATAAAACACAACTGAAAAACAAAATTAAACGTAAACAAATGCCATAAAAATGTCATTTCTTCAATTAATCTATAAAATGTAAGCACAATAAAAGTATCACCAAGTTTTTTTTTTTTTTTCTGGATGTAGATGAATTGATTATAAAGTTCTTTGTGAAAGGCAAGCACAAATTTGGGCCCTTCCCACACTCATTTCTGATTTATATACATTTCTCCTTGTTTGACCTTGAAGAGCTTATTGTTCTTGTATCCCTAACATAACAAACTGACAACAGTAGAGACTCCAGCCTGATGGCCTCTCCATGAGGTACATGCAGATCTCCCCAGCACTCACATTTAAGGTGACCTACCCTAGCCCAGAGGTGTCGTTTATAGCTTTGGCATGTACTAGATTATTTATGTTGCTCTATCTTTGTTATTTCAAGTGGTTTCTCTGAAGATAAGTGATTTTGTTTTGTTTTAACTTCTGTTTAGACAGCCCTACAGTGTCTCATACATGTGAATGTAATACCTTCTCCACTGGTTGTCACCAGTGGATTTTGCTTTTCACCGTGGTGCATCTCTGGCAATGGCCTAAATAAGTAGATCCTACTTTTATATCATCACACTATGTTACTTAAATGTCCCCCAAAAGCTTTATGTAGGCATGAAAGGCAGGCTTTTCAGAGCTGGCTGAATCTAGAGTTTGTGATTCACTTGTGGTACAATGCTGGGATTAAGGATGTGAGTACTACACCCACCCTTGGGCAGGTATCCTGCAAACAATATAAGGACAGAAAGAAACTCATCCCAAAGCTGGGCATGGTGGTGCATGCCTGTAATCCCAGCACTCGATAGGCTGAGGCAGGAGGATTGTTGTGAGTTCAAGACCAGCCTAGGCTACAAAGTGAACTGCATAGTGAGACTATGTCTCAAAAAGACTGGAAAAAAAAGAGGCTCATCCCTTCCCTCTCATGTTGCTTTTGCTGTGTTCTCCCACCATGAATGGTTGCCCCTCTGCTGTGTGCCACCTTGCCTTGAAGCCAGCTGATTATGGACTAAACCCGCTACAAACTGAGCTAAATAAAAATTTCCTCCTTTAACTCTGAGTGTCAGGTATTTTGTCTCAACAATGAGAGAAGCATAACTAAGACAGATTCTGTCGAAAGACACAATTCTAACAAATTTAATTGTGGATCTAATTGGCTTTTATTTGGGATTCATGAATTGGGGCAGCCTGTGTTCTACAAAATAAAATAAGGGCTGCCACTGGGCATCGGCAAAACCATGGGGTGCAAACAATAGAGAAAAAGCTGACTGGTTAAAGTTTACTTCAGGTTAAAGCAGAGGGGACTTTCTTACTATGCTGATTCATAAACTGCAGAAACTCATCTGCTTGTGATTGGCTTCCTTAAAGTTGCAGTTTGATTATGCAGCAGTTAGCTTGAGTGACTCCATTTTACTTTGGTTTGGTTTGTTGGGGCTCAATGCCAGAGCTCTGTCCAAAGAATGTGCTCCCATAATTTTGTTTATCAGAAGGGCTGAGACTCAGCCACCACCAAGGATATCATACAGTTAAAGGTGTAGTCAACATTAATGTTTATTAATGATTTTTAAAAGTGAACAAATTATTGTCAAATGGCCCTGGTTTTACTATTTGACTATTCAAAGTATTTCAGTATGTAATAAATTATTTATATACTGCTCTTTAAAATGCTTCTTTTGATGGTATAAATTTAACAGTTATGATTCCATATATATATACCTTTTCCTAGATTTGAATGGTATTTGGGGCAGGATCTTTTTTAAAGGAAGTTTGAATTTTCACATTACATTTCTTTTGAAAATACCAGCCTATAGATAGCAAAACAAGAAGCTCAGTGTATTTAATTGACCTTGAATTTGAGGCAGGACCCCCTAGATACTTTTTCTTTTCTTTTCAAAAATAGCTATGGCAAAACCATGGGTTTGTAAAGTGGGAACAATAGAGAAAAAGCTGATTGGCTAAAGGTTACTTCAGGGTAAAGCAGAGGGGATGTTATTATGCTGACTCGCATAGACTGGAGAAACTCATCTGTTTGGGATTGGCTTCCTTCAAGTTTCAATTTGATTGTGCAGCATTTAGCTTGAGTGACTCCATTTTGCTTTGGAATCAGTATTTTGCTTTGAATATCAGTATTTACTGAGAGGCATTCATGAATCCAAATTTTAGTGAATCCATTTCATCCAATCTTTGGATATCCTTTCCAGAAATAACATGGAAACCTTATCACAGTCATAGATCAGTTTTACATGTGCACTGTTTCCTCCAAGAACTTTAATCGCGAGGCCTTTTATATACTTTTGTAAACTAGATATCAGCTGCTCCTAAAGGTCTAACAATATTGAATCAAACCATAGTCCAATACCCTCTCAAAGTTTTGGCACACTCCTGCAAGGATTCAGTTCTTGAGATCTCAATTTCTGTTTCCATGGAAATAATTTAGATAATAGATTTTTTGGCACTCCTGAGCAGACTTTTCCTTTCTGTATAGTGTTTTGTTTTGTTTTGTTTTGTTTTGTTTTGTTTTGTTTGCTGTACCGGGGATCGAACTCTCAACCTTGCGCCTGCCAGGCAGGCGCTTAAGCCACTGAGCCAAACTCCCAGCCCTCTGTACAGTTTTGATCCAAGCATGAAATCTGCCGTGGTTTCTACAATATTCATTCATAAAAGGTGTGTTGTATGTATGTGCATATAGCAGATTTTACTAAAGATTTGGAGGAGATTAAAAGGTAACTGCATCTCAAATAATATTGCATGATTTCTCTTATATGAGAAACTCAAATATAAATAAAGAGCAAAATAAAAGATAGATAATAGGAAATAGGCAGAATGATCTTTTGTAAAAGGAAAGAAGACCAAGAGATGGAAGAAGGGAAGAGCAAAGGAAAGGAAACGAAAAGAGCTAAAAAAAGAAATAGGATGTGTTATATACATGTGCCAACTCCCCACAAGGAATATAATCATCATATACTGCAAACTACTGACAATTTTTTTTAATTCTTAAAGAAGTAAACAATGAAAAAAAAATGAGTGCATACTCCAGCCATCTGTTATGTTGTTTGACCTGCTGTTTGTTCTTCACTTCTAGGCTCCTTCACTCTGCCGGCTTAACCTTTCCTTACATCCAAGCCTTCTCCTCCTAATGGAGAGGAGGTAGTTTAACCATCTCTTTGTACCTGGGCTTTACCTGCCCCTTACTGTTGGTGATTTACCTCCTTCTGTATCCCTCTCTTTATTCCTAAACTTACTTATTTTTCTTAACCTACATGATTTCAGATTTTTTTCTTTTGGCTTTTTGAGACAGGATCTTGCTATGTAGTCTATGCTGGCCTTGAATTTGCTATATAGCCCAGGCTGACCTTGAACTCATAAGCTCCCAAGTGCTGGGATTACAGGCATGTACCACCATGCCTGACTCCTAAGAAGGATTTTCATATTAGCTTTTAGGGTATTAACTTTTATCACCTTGACATATTTTGAGTCAGGTTCTCTTATTAATTTTGCTTTTTAATCCTCCCACACATACAAGCACGCATTGCCTTTCCCCCTCCCCTCCTTCACTCTACACAAACATACTATGTATGTAGCTCTGTCCTCAAGCCTTTTCCTCCAAAAGCAGCCTGAGTTTGTCCCAAGAAAGGGGTGGTAGAACTGTTCCATGTTGTGACCCTGGGAAGGATCTAAGCCTCAGGCAGGGGTTACATAGAGCTGGATGCAGTCGGGTATTTTCTTTCTGCAGCAGCAGCCCAAACCCTACAGTTATTTTCTTGAAATTTGTTATGCAGCTTTCTTTAAGGTTTATTTTACATCCTAATTTTTATATCAGTGGATAAAGGAAAAGAAGGCTGGTGTAGGTTTAACTACTCAAACTTCTCCAAAAAGGAGAGAAAGCAAATCAAAAACTTTCACGTTTCATAGGCTGCTGTTATTTTCAGAGGCAACAGAAACACCCTTTATCTCCCCTCCACTCTCCTGCATTTTTTTTTTTAGGAAGTCTGTCTGCCTTACTGTTTTTCCTGTCTTTTTCTCAGTTTGAACATACTTTTGAAAATACTGACCCTTTCCCCAGGCCCTCCTAGTATTGCAGTGTTCAGAAGTACTGTTTCTACAACATGAAGAGAGACTTACTTCCTCTCTTCTGTTTTAGTATATAAGGCTTTGTCCTATTGACTGCTGGACTGACTCACCTGGTAGCTGTCCCTTGCCATAGTCCTGGGTTGGCCGACCAACCCTCGCCATTCTTTTAGGCACCTACTAGGAGCTGCTCTTGCAGAGGTCTTCAGAGTGTGTTCCCTCAGCAGTATGAGCAGTTGCTATTCCTAGTGACTAAATCCCAGTGTTTCTTTTCTGCTCAGTGGTCTTTGGGAAAATAGTTTTTATTTTCCTGGTATTTGAGCAGAAACATTTCAAAACTTTTATCTTCATAAAGTCTGAAAGAAAAATGTACAATTTGAAGACTGAAAGGAACTTCTGACAGCTGTCTCCATATTGCTGTCCTACATTGGGCAGCTCTCTGGAAAGCTATCATAATTGAAGAACACTATGCAGAAGACAACTTTAAATTTCCGTTGTGCCATTTCTAGCTATATCAATTTGTGTATGTCACCCAAGTCCCCTGAACCTTGGTCAAGTTCTTTTTCTGTAGAATGAGAATAATGTGACCTACCTTCCCCACAAATTGACTGCCTTTGTACAAAATAGTAAAAGCACCCCATCATGCAGACATAGTTCTAGGTATGTGCACATAAGTGAAGAGAGTACAAACAAGTTTAGCCTACACTTACCCCTCCCTCAGCTTGGCACCATGGTGCAGCGCATAACCTGAAATCCACAGCCAAGAAGGCCTACAGGATCCATCATTAGAACCAAGTCTGTGGGAAGGATGGAGGGGACAGTTTGCCTGGTCACGTGGGACTTAGCACCTTAAGAAGGTGCCTGCTTTTTTTGCCTCCGACTAATCTTGCTTTACCCTGATTCTTCTGTGTTTTCATCACATTATTAACAGTGTCATATTAATATACTAACTCAAGGGTGTCGCTCTTGGAGAATGTGCTCATGGAAATACATTCCTTTTCCCTCATGGTCTCTGGCCTCTACCTTCTTCCTACTTCCTAGATTACTGGAGGATTAAGTAAGACCAAGAATGGAAAAGCATCACCTAAATTGCTTAATTGTTTCTCTTTATATCTCAAGATAAATTTGAGATATTCTGGCATGTGCCTAGCCATTTTCTTACTACTTTCTCTTCCAGAGATTTCCAAAGTAGGGTGTTTGACCTCCAAAAAGTACGTAGCATGCTTCATTGAAATGTGAGACATAAGTGAAATTTTTCATTTATATAAGTTTTAAACTTAATGAGAAAGAAGCTAAGCTTTTACAATACTTGCCATATTGACTGATATATGGATTTAAATATACAATTACCAGGTGAATATGCATAACCTTTTTTCTCTGATACTGGAAAGTGATAAAAATGTTTGAAGCCATTGTTCAATTCTGACATCTCTGTAACTGCTGAGCATCTACATGTAATCATATTTATTATTCTTCTCTGCCTTTTTTTTGATTTAAATTGTTGGTAGTTATCTTGCTTTGCTTTCCAGGACAGAGTATTAAAAACTAGGCAGAGAAGCATCTTTCTTTCTCCAGCCTTGTTTCTTGTTATATGCATAGGAGATAGGAAGAACTAAGCTTTGTCCCTACAATGTGGAATATTTGTGTAAAATAATTCATTATTTAGGATAAAGTCAAATTTGTATCCTTTGGTTTAATCCTAGAAATTTCATTAAATAAAAATGTGGACTCAGAGTCCGCGTAGCCCTGGGCTAGCTAACATTAGGTATGTTGTTCTTTTTATCTTACAGAGAATAATGGGAATAATGAGAGCACCTGACTCAGCAGATTAAGATGACAGTTAAAAGAATTAATAGCCATGGCAGTATGAGAATAGAGGTGGTTGCATAGTGAGCACAGCATAAGTGTGCTGTTCTCATCACTCGTCACCATCTTCATCCCCAGGAAAGATGTCCTTCACACACAGACCAATACAACCCTGAACTGCAAGGACCAGCAGCTGTTCTGAGTTCATTCACCTTTCTCAAAAAATATATACTGGTAGTCTTCTGTGTACTGGATACTTTGCCAAATGCTGGGTGATTCACTCCATGGTCAACATTGTGCTTTTGTCTTGTGGGCTGTAGTTCCCTTGGCACCAGCTTGTGGTCACATACCATGCCATAGAGGTCCATAGTGCAATGAGTTCTGTTTCTTTCCACTTCTATAATCGAAATAAAGAGCTTTGATGTGGGAACATTACTAAACATTTTGCCTTTGCAGAATCATGAAACACTGGATTTCCAGCCATTTGACTTTTTGTGGTACAATGGACTTTCTCTGAATTATTTATTACACAAGCCATTGGCATACTCCTTGGTTACTTTTCTCACTTTGAACTATTTGCTTATGGTTCAAATTATTCCACTTACCATTGCTTCTTACTGGCAATAATTCCTCCAAGTTGATGTAAGGTACATTCCCCCTTATCCTACCTCAACTTCAAAAATGGTACATTCTCCCTTTCTCAAATTGTAATCTGATGAACCTGCTTGACATTGTTACAGAATAGTATTGTTTTCATCATACTAAACATTTGTAAAGCGATAGAGATTCTCAATATTGTACAAAAAGCTTGTAAATTTTTGTTTTACTGTTGAACACTTCTATACTATTTCACTGTCTGGAGAAATTGTTTTTATGAAATCTTAGCAAAATTCTCACTATATTGAAGCTATTCATATTAATCTATGCATATAGTCCAGAATATGTATAGAAAGAAAAGGATAAATAATAGGATTTTTTCCATATTTCTTCTTTCTAATCATTTTACTGCACGTGTAAAAACCAGTAGAGACTGAAAATTATGCAGATTAGAATTGAATCTGATTGGGGATGCACTTTCTACACTAATGATTGATTCTCTCTGTCTTCAGTGAGAGAAGAAATGCAGATTTTTAAGAAAGTAAATGTTCTCTAAATATTCATTTTGTTTTGACTTGTTCTATATCCCTGACAAAGCTGCTGTTTTGTATCATAATTTAGATGTGATGAACAAAGTCAGATGTTTCATCTTTTTAACTTATGAGCTAAGAATAAAATCTTGGTGCTGGAACTGAACATTAAATTTTCCAGGCAGAGGAAATGGACATTTATTGGATGTTATTGCTGCTTTCTTTACACTAATGATATTATGAAAGCTTTGAGTAATATAATTTGAAAATATTAATTCTGTGTTTCAGGTCATGCAAGACAAGATAATTTGCCTTCCAAAAAGGGTGCAGCCTGCTCAGAACCACTCATCTGTTTCGAATGTCTCTCAAGCAGTTGCCAGTACCACCCCACTGCCTCCACCCAAACCATCTCCTACCAACCCTGCCACTGTGGAAATGAAAGGGCTGAAGACAGACCTGGATCTGCAGCAGTACAGTTTCATAAACCAGATGTGTTACGAGCGAGCCCTCCATTGGTATGCCAAGTATTTCCCCTACCTCGTGCTCATCCATACGCTAATCTTCATGCTCTGCAGTAACTTTTGGTTCAAATTCCCTGGATCCAGCTCCAAAATAGAACATTTCATCTCTATCCTGGGAAAATGTTTTGACTCTCCCTGGACTACACGGGCTTTATCTGAAGTATCTGGGGAGGACTCAGAAGAAAAAGACAACAGGAAGAACAATATGAACAGGTCCAACACCACCCAGTCTGGTCCAGAGGGCAGCCTGGTCAACTCTCAGTCTCTGAAGTCGATTCCTGAAAAATTTGTGGTTGACAAATCTACGGCAGGGGCTCTGGATAAAAAGGAAGGCGAGCAAGCAAAGGCCTTATTTGAGAAGGTGAAGAAGTTCAGGCTGCATGTAGAAGAAGGTGATATACTATATGCTATGTATGTTCGTCAGACTGTACTTAAGGTTATCAAATTCCTCATCATCATTGCATATAATAGTGCTCTGGTTTCTAAAGTCCAGTTTACAGTGGATTGTAATGTTGACATTCAGGATATGACTGGATATAAAAACTTTTCTTGCAATCATACCATGGCACACTTGTTCTCAAAACTCTCCTTTTGCTATTTGTGCTTTGTAAGTATCTATGGATTGACATGCCTTTATACCTTATACTGGCTATTCTACCGCTCTCTAAGGGAATATTCTTTTGAGTATGTCCGTCAGGAGACTGGAATTGATGATATTCCAGATGTAAAAAATGACTTTGCTTTTATGCTTCATATGATCGATCAATATGATCCTCTTTATTCCAAGAGATTTGCAGTGTTCCTATCTGAAGTCAGTGAAAACAAATTAAAGCAACTAAACTTAAATAATGAGTGGACTCCTGATAAGCTGAGGCAGAAACTGCAGACAAATGCCCATAATCGACTGGAATTGCCTCTTATCATGCTCTCTGGCCTTCCAGATACTGTTTTTGAAATCACAGAGTTACAATCTCTAAAACTTGAAATCATTAAGAATGTGATGATCCCAGCCACCATTGCTCAGCTAGACAATCTCCAGGAACTCTCTCTACACCAATGCTCTGTCAAAATCCACAGTGCAGCTCTCTCTTTCCTGAAGGAAAACCTCAAAGTTCTGAGCGTCAAGTTTGATGACATGAGGGAGCTCCCCCCCTGGATGTATGGGCTGCGGAATCTGGAAGAGCTCTACCTTGTTGGCTCTCTAAGTCATGATATTTCAAAAAATGTCACCCTCGAGTCTCTGCGGGATCTCAAAAGCCTTAAAATTCTCTCTATCAAAAGCAACGTTTCCAAAATCCCTCAGGCAGTGGTGGATGTCGCCAGCCACCTCCAGAAGATGTGCATACACAATGACGGCACCAAGCTCGTGATGATCAACAACTTAAAGAAGATGACCAATCTGACAGAGCTGGAACTGGTCCACTGTGACCTGGAGCGCATTCCTCATGCCGTGTTCAGCCTGCTCAGCCTCCAGGAGCTAGACCTGAAAGAAAACAACCTGAAATCTATAGAAGAAATCGTGAGCTTCCAGCACTTGAGGAAGCTGACAGTGCTAAAACTGTGGCATAACAGCATCACCTACATCCCAGAGCATATAAAGAAACTTACCAGTCTGGAAAGACTGTCCTTTAGTCACAATAAAATAGAGGTGCTGCCTTCCCACCTCTTCCTATGCAACAAAATCCGATACTTAGACTTATCCTACAATGATATCCGATTCATCCCACCTGAAGTTGGAGTTCTACAAAGTTTACAGTATTTTTCCATCACTTGTAACAAAGTGGAAAGCCTTCCAGATGAACTCTACTTCTGCAAGAAACTTAAAACTCTGAAGATTGGGAAAAACAGTCTATCAGTACTCTCGCCAAAAATTGGGAATTTACTATTTCTTTCTTACCTGGATGTCAAAGGGAATCACTTTGAAATCCTCCCTCCTGAACTGGGTGACTGCCGGGCTTTGAAGCGAGCCGGTTTAGTTGTAGAAGACACTCTCTTTGAAACTTTGCCCTCTGATGTCCGGGAGCAAATGAAAGCAGAATAACTTACTTTTCATCAAAGTGTGACTGAAACATGCTTCTACCAAATACAGTATAAATAATTAGGTAGTCTTAATGCCTTTTTTTTTCTTTTTCACACAAGATGTACACACAGATTGAGTGAGGAGTATGTATTTTTAATAAAAATTTAATTGTATTTTTCAATATTAATATTTTAAAGGTTTTTTTTGTCTTGGAACATAATGGATCTATTATTGTTTTCTACTTATAGAAACAGATGGTTCTATGTATGTTTTGGTTTTGTTTTGTTTTTTCAGTTCATTGTTGTGAAGGGAGGGAATTTTAAGTTGCATGCATTTGGCATATTGTAAATGGATGAAGATATTTTTGCCAAGGTCATTTTTAGCTTGTTTACACCTATATATGGTCTTTACTTCTGTTTTCATCATGTGTGCACCAAGGAATCTGTGCTAATATTTTAATATCAGTTGTCTTCTTTGGCTGAGTCTTTCATTCTACAAGCAATTTTTCTCTAGAGTGCAAATTCACATAAGTGCATTGTCACAGAGTATTATGTTAATATTTTCCACCTTTTTCCAATAGAACCGTAAATTGCACAATTTCATATACCAAACAGTTGTAATTATCCTTAGGCAAGGAGCTTGCAGGTGGGTGAAAAAAGTGATCTTTGGTGGTTGGCATGTTTGAATTGGTCATTTATAATTTAGCTGATTTGCATTTTTACCAACATATTAAAATATCATTCATAAACTAAATACAGAAGCTCCTTTTCTTTAATCTCAATACTGCTATGTAGCACTAGTTAACAACCTTAGAGAAATTAGATTTATTTTAGTATTCTAGTAGGTAATTAAATTCAAAAAGCATAGAATTAGGAGCCTGTTTTTTGAGTAATTTAATCATCTTTGATATCCTGATATGTGGAAGCATCAGATGGAAAAAATTTTACTACTAAAGCACTCTGTTAGAGCTGGTGTATTCAGGCCCTATCCCTTCCTCAGGGCATGGCAGTAGAAATCTATTCAAATTCTGCCTGTTACATGGAATAATCCACTTTTATATATAGCGGTCAATTTTCCACAAGCTCTCTCTTACTGTGATGCACGCATGGGAACTCTGCTCTCTGACTATGTATCTCATCTAAAATGGTTCTGTTACTTTCTTAAAAGTCAAAAAAAACCCTGCTAAATGGTGTCACTTAGCAATAATTTTTGCCTGATGATCAGCAGAACTTTTGTTTATCTTTTGTATTTAAAAATCCGACACAGTATGATATTTGAGCTAAATACGTCACTGACTGACCTAAGAAAGTTTTGTAATATAACAGTAAAAGAAAGGAAGAAAATGATTTGGGGCCAAAATGCTGTTTTAAAATACTGCTTCTTGGGGCTGTGAATGTAGCTCAGTGTTAGAGTGCTTGCCTAGCATGCTGGGGGCTCTAGGATTGACTCCCCAACATGACAAAAATTAAAAACGCTTCTTGATCCTGGTGAATTTGCATAATGCTACTTTGAGTTGTACAGAGAAGGCAGCTATGGGAACCAGTTGGCAGATACATGTGCTATGTTAAAGTTACAGAATGATGATTTTGTATAGCTGATTTAAATAGAACTGGTGTTAAAATTATACTAATTTTAAATAGTAACTTGGTTATAATTATCATATGATAAAAATGTTCAATTCTACAATATTGGGATCCTGAGTATGAAGTGTTGTATTTAGAAACAGCCCTATTGGTTTTATACAGTTTGTTGGCAGATTGTCCGTGGTGGTGCATGACTAAAATACTCTATTGAAAAGTAAGCTTAGACAAGTGAGAGGAAAACACTGGGTGCACTCCTTTTTTGGGGATTAAAATTTATAATTATTTTGTATGTCGCCCTTCAAAAGGGATCTGTTCAGGTTAAAAATCATATTTATGCTGAAGTTTTTACTTGGTATTAACTAATAATCTCATCTGAGTGCAAAACTGAAATAGATCATTAACAATTCTCTTTTATCACTTGCTCAAAATTCCAAAAGAATTTGATTTGTTTTCTTAATGATTTTGTAAGCTGACCCCCAACTGAAGTTGTAAATAACATCAAGTCAATATAAGACTGTATGTTTTAACTAAGAAGGAAGATCTTTCTAGTAAGTTTTATACCAATTCAAAAGTCTCAAACTTAATTTTGAATCTAAATTTTCTGATTCTAGCCCTTTTTAATTTTGCAAGTTTTTGTTGATAGTCTTAAGTAAAAGGTATCCAATTACTATGTAGCCTTTCAGTGGGAATCTCAGGTAAATGAACTGCTGACTTTTCTGAAGTTCTTCAATTGATCAACTCAGTGTATAAGGGATAGTTACCTAATCACTCTCTGTGTTTTACAAGTGCTCTTGCCAAAAAGGAACAACTAACTACTTCTACAGCCTCTATAGGATTCATGAGAAATTGCTTTGTAAATATAAAAACACCATATGTATTCTTCACTCCATTGGCTGCTTGAATCTCATGAGAGATAAACTTTTTGGTCAGTTTTAATGGTGAAATACAGAACAAACCATTATTTGGTGATGGTCTGGTCGAAAGGGGATGAATAAATGTATCCCAGTGAAACCTGCCTAAGAAAACCACACCTCAGAACACTATTGCGTTTTCTTGTTGTGTGTTAAGTTAGGTTTGGTTTGGTTTGATTTGATTTAGTTTTTAACACAGTATTTTTAACATCAAGCTTCTTGATACAGTGAAATCTGTTATTTGCAACTGTAGGTTTTTCCTACTGTTCACCCATTTCCTTCCCTGCCCTTGTTTTCCAGCTATTTTAATGTGCTATCAATTTACATGGCAACTTGAGTTTCAGGTTCTGTCTGCTGTAAGTAAACCTTTTGTTCATTTAGAGGAGACTCCTCACTGAGCTCTCAGACCGTTTGCGTGGAGGGATCTAAAGAACCTGGAATCTTCCCTTGAGTTCCTTGGCATAAGGGATGTCCAAATTCAGTATGGACAGTATGCTAGTTATGATTTCTGGTTTTAAGAAAGAGAAAACAAAATCTTTGCCTCGTTAACATTTCCTTCAAGAGGAAATTTGCTGTTTTTTTCCTTCTTACTGTAAGAAAAGTCCAGTCTTTCAATAGACTATTTCTAATCTAAATTCCTACCAAATACCTGATCAACAGTAATGACATGTTAAACAGTGAATATTCATGACCCATCACCATGAAAACTGTCCACAGTACTTAGTAATGAACAGATAAGATAAATGGCAATACAATTCCAATTTGTTTTTAGAAAGCAAACTAAGATTCAATTAATTCACCTATAAATACTGAATGTGATAATGCTACTCAAAGATTTCACATTTGAAGTAGGAGCTCAAAAACTCAGGACAGGGTTCTCTATTAATCTCAAATTATTAAAATGGCATACCTATATAAAATTTTCTCATAATTTTTTTTTTTTTTTTGTTACTGGGGATTGGACCAAGGGCTTTTGCACTAAGCTACATCTCAGCCTTTGTTTGTTTGTTTGTTTGGGAGTTTTTTGGACACAGGGTCTTACTACATTTCTGAGTTGCCCAGGCTAAGCTCAAACATTTTACCCTATTGCCTCAGCCTCCCAAAGTGCTATGATTACAAGCATGTGCCACCACCCCTAACTTCCTCTTTTCTTGTCTATTTGGAAGTCTGGTAAGAAAGCTTGGATAGTTAGCTAGAATCAGACATGTCAGTTTTTCAGATTCAGGCCCAGTGTCATGCTTCCGATAGTTTAATGCCAGCCTTCCAAACTATTGCACACTCTTGTTCATCTTTCCAATGGTATTCACTGATAATATGGCACCTTTGCTTTTATTTGGGGGAGGTGGAGGAGAATCTCCCCCTGCCTCAAGGAATTTTTTTTTAACCAAATGATCTTGATAGAGGATATATAACTTTGGACAACTCAATTTCTTGGATATGTCAAAGAACACTTCCTGTGCATGGTTTTTAATCTGGTATAAATTTCTTCATCTAAGTACCTCTCTCTACCACCTTACTCTGCTTCTTTTTATTGGGGTTGAAGCTCCATGCCTTATATGCTCACTCAGTTTTCCTTTTGCCGCTTGTTTACTCACTGTATGAGTTTAGATTGTGTCAAATGCTGACAAAACCTCTAAGATTGTCAAGAAAAGACTTGAAAGTTGATTCGTCATTGTGTATAGTCCTGATAAAATGTCTTAATGTTATTTGGCTATGTAGTACATAGAAACAGAAAATAACAAATAAAGTCATTTTTTTACAACTTAACATTGAGATTTATCTCTTTCTTACTTTTATTAAAGTCATGTGTATCTTTTGCGTTTCTTAAATTATTACTAAGGCTCCCTATGCTCTGCTGGAAATGGGCTGTGCGCATACTTTTACTTTGTGTTGAGCTAGTTTCTGTAATTGTGACTAATTATTTCCTTCCTTAATTCACTGCCCTGCATATACCTAAGGTGCCCCTGGGGTTTCATTTGGGTAATTAGTACTGTTATATATAATCTGGAGTGCAATTTTTGTGCATTTGCCAGATCAAATTGTACAATAGCTGTCCAGCTCAGCTTTCAGTACTTTTTTTTTTTTTCAGTAAATACTCTTACAATAATGATGGTGGTTACCAAAGAAATCAGAATGGTTCTGCACAGCTAGGAGGCCTCCCTTAATTAACCACATTCACTTAGCCTTAGGGAAGCTCTCTGTAAGAAAATTTTATGTACCACTTACACATAAGGAAATTATGACTGGTAACTCAAGGCTAAATTGTCACTATGCATTTGTGTCTGTGTGTGTGGGGGGGGTATTTTTTCTTTTTACTATAGTCAATTCTGGAGAAGGACAATTGAAATGAGGAAGGATAGTGAATGTGGGAGAGAGGCCGTGTGAATGTATATATCAGAAAGACAGATCCGAGCGAGAGCTCTGGAGAACTGGAGACGAGCTGGGAACACAATAGATTCAAGACATAGGGTGATTTCAGTGCATTGTGCACAAAAGAAAACTGCCCATTGCCACCCTCCACTGTTGTATCTCCTGGCCCTTTGATTTGTATGGAATGTTGAGATAAATGACTTCAGCTATTTACTGTTGCTGACTAGTGAGATACGAGGTAAGCATTTTGTTGGGAGGAGAAGTAAACATATAAGGTGGAAGTCACTGAAGTTAATTTGAGACTCAGGAACTTAAACTCATACGTCAAAGTTTCAATGTCATCTTCAACATTCCAAGCAGGAAAAATGCAAGAGGCTGTTCATTAGCCACATTATTTCCTGGTGTATAAGTCTGTGAATACAGGTTACACTTCAGGTTTGATATTTGTACACAGCTGAACACATACGATCAGGCATACCAAAAGTGTGAGCATTTTCTGAGCTTGAATATTCTGCATAAAAGTTACAGGACAGGCAATGATTTTATCAAATATCTAAAGCCAGTCCATCATGACTTCTAACTAGTTTGATTTATGAATTCTATCAGTAAAGTTTGAGAGTAAGAAGATAGACTTTATTGTTTTAATTCTTTAAGGAATATTTTATTTCAACTCAAGTTACAACTCATACATCTAGACATAAACTTTTTTAAAAAACTCTTCAGTGTTTGATTTTGCTTTGTTTTCTGGTGCTAGAGAACAAAACCAGGACCTAAGTGTGCGAGGTAGTCAGTCTTACCACTGAGCTACATTCCAAGTCCCAGGTAAGATAGATCTTGAGAAAAGTGACAAAGAGGCAGTATGTAGGTCTGCATTTTATATTTCCTCTATGGTTCTCCTGATACAAAAAAAAACTCCCCAGAAGCAATTCTGGTATGACAAAATTATAACACTTCCTCACTTTGAACTGTGGAGATTTGGGGAATTCCATTGTAAATCATATAATAGGTTTCATGTAAATCGTGATAATTTTGTTAAAATCGTACTCATTTGGATAGCTTTGAATATCTTTCTTAGACTGATTCAGTTCAAACGTAATTAAAAACCAATGCAAAAACACAAGATGTGTGCACTGCAATTGAGGAACAAATGTTGAAAAATTTGTCAAACAGATGAGTTCCATTTGTGCCTGCTGAGCGGTCTGTATAAACTATATTTCTTAGTGATTTAAATTTCTTTATGAAAACTACAGAGTAGCCAATCTCCACAAATGTTTAAAAGGCTATGTACAACAATGATCTCTGAATGGAAACCAAACTTTTTTTTTTTTTTTTTTTTTTTCATAGAGGCAGGGCCTTTCTGTCAGCCTTTCTAACAGGAAGTCAGTTTGTTCAAAATTAGAAGACACATTTTTTTCTTAACTCTCCCCACATTCTAACCTCTGGTGGTGGTATGACTCATAGCCCTTCCTGGTAGTCACACTCTGAGCCTTAACAATATAGGCATGCTAACGGATTTACTTGTTTTATGCCTGGAGAGACAAAGACAGGATGTTGACATCCTTTACTTTAGTGAGGAAGTATTTTAAATGAATTCATACTGTGAAATTGAAAACTAGAAATTCCATTTCAGTCAAAACAATTCTAAATATTTAGCTACACAAATATTTGTTAAATCCAGGTAACCTTTAAAAAAAAAAAACTGAATTCATGCCAAATGGAAATTTGAACAATGCCAGAGGGATTAAATTCCTGATTTATATTAAATAAGGCTATTATGGTGGGGGGTGGTGCCAGGGTGGTACCTGCTTTAGCAGGCAGTCTCCTAATAGTGCATTTTCTAGAATTCAGAATGATTTGTTCAAATCCTACCAAGGTTAAAACAATCAAATCTCAAGTACTATATAGAAAACCAGCTAGATAATTATTGTAACTGTAACTCAGAAACTGTTAATGAATGATAAGTGCTTTAATCATAAATCTGAACAAGAATTTGCATAAAGAATCTCTAAAACTTGATTCCAAAACCATATAGTAAATACAAATAATGATATTCTTAATAGCACTGATCATACTAGTGAACAGTTGTAAGACAAAATTCTCATTCTTTTTAGAAGTTGTTTTAAAGTGTTCAGAATCATATACGTTTTTTACGCATACAGGGAAGGAAACATTATACAAAAATTTATCCAGGACTCTATAAATATTTTAAATAGGCCCAACAATATAGATTATCATTACTCTATTTATGTTCTTAGAAACTTAGAATGCTAGATATTCACAGAAATATGCCTTCCATCTTCAGCTCTCTAAACCCAAATCGAGCTTAGGGCCGTGCCTGTGTTAAAATCCCTGACATTTGACTTAATTCTCTGTTAGTTCAGCAAAAAGAATAGTTTGTGCTATCATTGTTTGATTGTCTGATCATTTTTTATGCCTAGATCTTGTAACTTGAACAACTACTTCTAAGGTAACAATATACAATATATTAACAAATGTTGATTTCTTACAGGTTTTTTTTTGAAATTCTGTATTATTTCTACCTTTTTCTATTTTGCTTTTTAAAATTAAAAATTACAAAAGAATAAAAAATAAAGATAAAAAATAAAATTCCTGAGACTTTTTAAAGCATTTTAAGACTCAGTAGGGCCAGGGATTTAGCTCAGTAGTGCAGCACCTGCCTGGCAAATGTGAGGTTCTGAGTTTGATACCCAGTACAAAACCAAACAAACAAACAAAAAAAAGAATCAGAATTTTTTCAAACGCTTTAAATCTGCCTCATTATTTATGACACTTACTTCTTATACATTAGGCCCTATAGCTCTCCTTCCTAAACTGGAACACCAGTGAGTGCTGAAACAGATGTATTTATCTCTGCATTTCCCTACAGTACTTGTACCTGCTAGGCTCCAAAGAAAACCTTGCTGAATCAACCAAAAGGCCCAGCTGCATTAACTGAAGGCCTTGGAAAATGAAGGTCCATCATTCCAATTAAAAGTCATACCTGAGTATATGAGTTTCTTAAGGTACCATAGCAAAGTAACACATGCTGGGTGACATGAACAGAAATTTAATGTCCCACAGTTCTAAATCAAGGCATCTGCAGCACAGTGGGCTCCTCCTGTGAGTAGAATATACCCATCTCCTTCTATCACCTGGATTGCTTGGTAGCAATCTTTGGTGATATTTGACTTACAGAGACATCACCTCCTTTTCACCTTTGTTTTCATAAGGCAACCTTCCTATATATGTCTATCTCCGTGTCCAAATGTCCCTTTTTTATAAGGACACGATCATAAGGGATTAGGACCCACCCTAAAAATTTCACTTTTTCTCAAAAATCTGAAACAATCCTATTTCAAATAAAGTCACATCCACAGATAACTGGGATTAAGATTTCAACATCTTTTGGGGGATGGACTTCAATTCAAACACTGGACAAGATACTTCTCTTTCTTGATAAAACTAGTCTAGGTTTATTAGGAAAAGAGAAGTTGGTGTCCTTGAGGTTTTCAAATAGTGTTCCAAGAAGCTTTTCTAATTCTCCAAGAGAAATACCTTGGGAGGATTCAGGGAGTACATAGTATTCCTGGTTTCATTACTATTCCAGTCACTATTTCCGTGAAACAAACCAGTCCAAAATGTAGTGATGTATAGCAACTATTTTATGACACTAAGATTCTTGTAGGTAAGGAATTTGAACAGGGCAGAATGAAGACAGCTTCTTTACCCCATGCTTATCTATATTCCATGACATCCGGGGACCTCAGAAAAACTTGATGCCTAGGCGCTAGAATCACCCTAAGGCACCTTCATTTCCATGTCTGGCATTCAATTCTGACCACTGGCTGGAATCAAGGCTGGGATTATCAGCCAGAATAGGCCTCTCTATGCAGCCTGGACTTCCTACCAGCATGGCAGCTTCAGGCTATCAATATCTTATGTGATAGCCTATGGCTCCAAAGCGAGTGGCACAACACAAAGAAAGGATGCTGCATCCCCTTGTGTGGCCAAGCCTCAAAAGTCACATGCACCACTTCTCACATACGCTATGGGTTGAATCAAGTATAAATCTTACCCAGCTTGGTGCAAGGACAGAAAAGATGTAGGCCCACTTTTCCATAGGAGTATATGCGCAGCAGGAGTTATTGTTGTGGCCATCTGTGAAAAAATACAATACCATGGTCTCATACCAAACTCTCCAACCATTAGCAGCACTTCTCCGATATAGCTGTAAGGACTCCTATCTTAATATTTGCTAGCATTTATAGACAAGGAATGGGTCTATAAAGGCGAGTGACACTCATGAATTTTATAATCTTTCAGCACACCCAGCAGTTATTGTACAAAACCAGAAAATTGAAAAAGCAAGTATTTTCTTTACCCCTTTTCTTTGGGCAAGCTGGGAGTGCCTGCCAGATTGTACATTATAAAATTATTACCAAAAGTCACCATTTCATTTTTATTGATTGCATTTTTTAAACCATCCTTTTGACATGGTTTCAGCTAGCACTTTCACACAGTTCATTTAACTATCATATGCTTCTTCAAGTAAAAGCCAAAATGTTTCGCATTGCTCAAAGACACTTGTATGCACACACATGCAAAACCCCTTTCTATAACTTACATAAATTACTAAGAGGAATACCTCATCAGTTTTAGTGTTAAAAAGACAGAGCTAGCCAGGCGTGGTGGCGCACGCCTTTAATCCCAGCACTTGGGAGGCTGAGGTAGGCGGAGCGTTGTGAGTTCGAGGCCGGCTTGGGCTACAACGCAGCGCAAGGCCGACCTGAGCTACATAGTGCGACCCTGCCTCAAAAAACCAGGGCCGGGAGTTTGGCTCAGTGGCTTAAGCGCCTGCTCTGGCAGGCGCAAGGCTGTGAGTTCAATCCCCGGTGCCGCAAAAAAAAAAAAAAAAAAAAAGACAGAACTGAGGCTGGGCGTAGTGGTGCACGCCTTTAATTCCAGCACTTGGGAGGCTGAGGCAGGAGGATCGTTGTGAGTTCGAGATGAGCTTGGGTTACAAAGTGAGTTCAAGGCCAGCCTGAACTGCATAGTGAGACCCTCATGTACACTCTGCTATCCTCCAAACTTTCCTGAGTCTCTCAAATGCATAAAAGCCTTCTTGGAAGAAATTAAAGAACAGGGCAGACTGGTATGAGGAGGTGTAGAAAGGGCTCCAACCCCATAATAGGGATGGCCAGCTGATGAATGGAAGACATCTGCAAACAGACGCTTAGTCATTGACCTGATGACATAAGCGCACCAGGAACTTGTGAAACTTTGAGGAGGGCAGTGGGGTCAGAGGTCACAGGATGGGGGTAAAGCAAATTTCCTCTACATCCTATTTGACATGCAGGCTCCAGCTGTCATCTGTGGTACAATGGCATCCCAGGAGACATGCTGTTATTCTTTTGCAATAAGCTAAATATGTTGGTAGATTTAACAAGAATGAACACGACAATGAATGGTTTGAAGATTTAGTAAACTGGAGGCAGACAGCAAGCCTTAGCACTGCATTACGTAGACATAGTTTACATCAGCTGTCATAGGGTGGGCTTCCCGGCTGCTAGTCATTGGTTTAAATTGTCTGCTGGAGAGTATCTCTGGGACTTTTCTGGTCCCTTTGCTCATGAGTAATTGTTTCCTAGAAAACTTTTTCCAAACCCCAAATGTTCCTCCTGAGCTAGAAGGATATGACCCAATAGAGAAAGCTGCTGCAAGGCAAGGGGTCAGCAGCCTCAGACCCCTCAGAGCTGCTTTTACTACCTGTCATGATTCACTGAGGGGGCTGTGACCTTTGCTAATATCAGGCAGGAAGCTGGGGCCCTGCACAGGCTCCTAGCCAGGATAAGAACAGAAGCTAAGGGGTTTGACTGAGGCCACCTCAGTTCTTTTTTTTTTTTTTTTTTTTGGTACTGGGGATCAAACTCAACCTCGTACCTGCCAGGCAGGCGCTTAGGCCACTGAGCTAAATCACTGGCCCTATTTTTTGAGACAGGGTCTCACTATACAGTTCAGGCTAGCCTTGAACTCACTTTGTTCAAATTCTCACTGTCTATTTATCTGATATAAGACTTCAAGACCTTGGGTATGTCAGATGAACTCTTTTGCCTTTGTTTATACTAAGGATATCCGTATTTTGGCCCTTTCTCAAAAGAACTAAAATGCTAAGTATCCTAGTGCTGATAGCATTCCAATTCTGTCCTTATTAAATTACAGATCTCTCCTTGTAGTCTATCACCAGTCCTATTCTAATCAAGAAAAGATCATCTGTGCTCATGGCCTTCTACCTTCTCTCTTAGTCACAAGTCGTAGCTATTTTTCCTGACTCCATGGTGCACTATGAGATTTAATAACAAGGAAGTAAATAAAGTTTCAATGTAATAATATATTTAATCAGTCAGGTGAATGGTTAGCCATATCATGGAACAGCTGGGGGTGGCTGTGAGTAGGCCTGAGTGCAAGTGGAAAAAGGATATGCTTCCTTTGCTCTGAGGTAACTGGCGATACAGAGGCTATGCCAAAGGTCTGGCTGCAGCAGTCCATCTGAGTCTGGGAGGCCACATAACACAATGCATGGTCATTACATATTCTGACCAGAGTTCACATATAAGGCACAGTCTCCCCATGTGTAAAATGGGGATCCATCTTAAAAGCTGCAATGATGATAAGAAGTACACAGTATACCGCATGCCTAACTCAGTGCTTATACCCAAGATGTTTGTTGGTTGCATAACTCCAGGTTGAGCTCTAGACGATCTAAAAATCACCTATAATATTGCAAATTTTCCTAAAGTCAACACTTACTTAACACCCAGAATGTACTAAGCATTGTCTTAAAGGCACTAAATTTGTAACTTGACCCTCAAGGAGCTGGAGCATCGTACAGGAGTCACAGGTAAACTCACCAATAGGCACTATGCTGAGTGAAACAAAGATTGTGTAAAGGAAGGACTGCAAACACACAGGCCTCCTCAGCCAGCACTTGCTGAGCAATTCTAGGGGCCAGACCTTGCTCAAGGTCATGGTTGTCCAATCTCATGGCTTCTCTGGGTCACACTGAGTGAAGCGGAACTGTCTAATATATAATAGCTCATATAGATAAGTAACAAAACTTCCTTTTTTATATTTTTTTTATATTTTTATTATAACATAAGAGCCCAATAACACAACAAGCCCAAGTTTAATAACAAAATATAATTTACACATCTGCTTAATAACAGTAAATGCCTGTCTTCACAGGCACACGCAGCACGCACACACACACACACAGGTAGGTTGACTATTATTATCATAATCGCTAAGTTTGCCTGGCACAGTGGCACATGCCTTCTGGCACTCAGGAGGCTGAGGCAGGAGAATTGCTGTGAATTTGAGGCCAACCAGGGTTATACAAGTGAGTTCAAGGGCAGCCTGCACTATATAGTGAGACCCTACATCAAAAAGCAAAACAAACAAACAAAAATAATCATTATGTTTTAGTCACCAACACAAACAAGCACATGAAACATCTGACACACAAGGGTTTCAGCTGGACTGACTGCATGGTGGAGGCAGGAAGCAGAGTTAGCCTTGCACTGCGCCCTCCCCTATACTGTGTTCCACTGTCATTTATGCAGTCTACACTTAAACCCTGCACAATCAAGTCAGGAAAAACATGACTGAAAATCGCATGAGAATGTTACAAGTTTACCATGGTGTGGGACCACACTACTAGTTATCCAGCACCACAGGGGGCCCACAGGCCCCAGGGTGAATACACACCTGCTTTAGTTGCTAAAAGATCAAAAATTAGTAGCATGATACCTGTTCTCAAAAAGTCCATAATCGTATAGGAAAATGAAACCAGCCTTTCAAGTAGTTAAGGTGCATTAGAAGAGCTTAGAAATCTGTTCACATGAGGAAGGTGGGTGGCCAGAACCCCCTGGCCAGAGTAAAGGTCGCAGGAAGTGAGGCCACCAAGAGCAGGAGACTCTTGAGGTGGGTGACCTTCAGGCAGAAATGAGAAGGCTTTAGAGAAAGATCTTTTGGGGTGGGAACAAAGGCCCAAAGGACCACAGAGTCGATGGTGGTTGTGTGATAGTGGGAAGGTCTTGAGCCATTGGAATTAATTGGAGATAAAGATGGGAAGACACATTAGGGACAGCTTGAGGGTGTCCTGTATTTGCCACCCATGCCACAGAAGCTCTGTTTTATCCTTTCGGCAGATGGAAACTGGGTTACATCTATGTAACCCGACTAAAACCATCCGTGGTTACATTCAAAGCCAGAATAATCTTACAGAATCTGTTGAGACTTTCTTATCTTTAAATCTTTGTAAAAAGAAAAATCTACCATCTGGCCTTGCAGAAAACCAAAGGCTGAAGAGAGAAGCCGAGAGTTGGCAGATTAACAACACCCCAAGCAGACTTCACTGTGTATAATGAGACTTGTAAACATTAATGTGTTGCTTCAACTCGTCCTTGGCACTAGACCGCAGGGAAACCACCCAGCAGACTCATTTTCCTTTGTCTCTGCTTCTTTCTCCTCTTTTGCACTGTTCTTTTTCCTTTGACTTGGCTGCCATATTTTAACAGTCCCGTTGATTGTAAATTTACCCTGTCTAGAGCCTAGAAAGTTAGAAAAGAAACTATGCCACTAACTTGA